>JABFPB010000619.1:0-34699 GCA_022817645.1 Ceratoteleas bidentatus
AAAAGTTTAAATAAAGAATATGAATAATTTCTTAAAAAACAGATCCTAAACTTTCACCGGAAATGTTCATTAAATAGATAGTCATACATAAAACCTTATAAAACTATGATAAAACCCCATTAAACGGAAACTGATTACAAATCGAACTTATCCTATTCGAACATAAGAGAAACTAGCATCGTTAATAAAACCTTACCTAACAAGATTTTTAAATCTCGTGGGTCTAATTAGGTTTATTCCATCAACTCAAATTATATTCGATAATAAATTAGTTTTTAAATCATACAATTTTATAATAACATAGTAATCAATCTAGGCATGTCTACAGGTATTTTAATACCTCTGCTAGATTATAATTTATTACCAACAAATGTCTGCATATAATTATTCTCCATAGCGTCGACAATGGGAATCGATTTTCGAATTCAAAATAAACTACTAAACAACCAAACATCCTTTATTTCACAATCCGAACAAAATCGCCGAAACTCGCGATCGTTCCGCTCGATTTGGGCGCAATGCTCGCGACAATGTGAAGTGTGACTGTACGCGGTACCACGTGCGGCGCCACTGATCCGCAGGTCTCCCGACGGTCTGGCGTTTGTAGCCGTCGGCTTTGCAGTTACGAAAAAACGGTGACCAAGAGTTAATTTCGAAAAAGACGACAATCGTCGCGATGTTGTCGAATTGTGCGCGAATCGCGCCGCGCGCCCTGGCACGGATTGCCGTGTCGCAGACGCAGGTAAGGTCGGCTCGCGCGACAGCCGCCTCTTTATTTATAAAAACGGGCCTTCCATTTGTTTTCTCGCGCACCGCGACGTGCCGCCGCCTGCTTGTCAGATAAACATTCCCAACCTCGCCGCGATGGCGTTACATAACCGCCATCCGCGAGTCAATGTATGACAACGTATCTCCGCGATTGCGATCTACCTGCCGCTTATTTTCGGCGCTTATCGCGGGCCATTGGTTCGGCCTACATCGAGTCGCCGACTAGCCTAAATCGCGGGACGATTCGCTGCCGATTTCGCTCGGCGACGTTTTTCAATCAAAACACGATATGTGCGATATCGGAGCCATGCGATAAAATTACGATTCGGGGCGTGTTGGGAATGTGGAAATGTGATTTTTGTGGTAATTTATTTATTTATTTAATTGTAGGAATTTTTGAATGAAAAGACGGCGGGAGAGTCGTGGGATTTTGCTTTTTTGGGCGATTGATTTAGAAGAGATGGTTCTGTCAGAAAGGCTGAAGGTTTATTTTTGGACGAGAGGGAAAAACGTCTATTTTTCTCGGAGCTATCGAATGAGTCGTTAAGGCGGGATATTGCTGAAATCCCGTACATTATGTAATTTTTATCACAGGAAGAATCAGATTAGTGGGCTGTTTTGCATGCAATGTTGAGAGGAGCGTTGGGATTGCAATATATGAATGATGGAATAAGTTCGAGTGATAATAATTAAGTTAGATTAGAGGGGTGGGTCCTTAATAGGAGTATGATTTTGTCACACGTTCTTGGAAAATGAAGTAACAAGTTTAAAATTGGATTGAAAGATTAATGTTGATTAAATAAACATTTGCGCAATAACCATTTCTGGATTTCCATAATTAATTTGACTGTTCAATGAATGACGAAATTTTAACAAGAAGTAATTCAAATTCACAATAATTCACAGGAAACTGCAATAACCCGTTTTGTTTCAGGTGATTAGATCTTTTCATCGGCAAGGCTGTATATTTTATCTTCGAACTACATGTATAGGAAATATATCAGTCGCAAAGTAAGTCTAAACTAACACATCAATGCAGTATGCACTCAAATTCATCAGAAATTGATCTCACATCTGAAACCTTCATTTTCAGCCAATTACAGTCAAGCACTGTCCGTTGTTGGAAACTTCAAAGAAGAAATTTAAACACAACATCGGTGTTATGTAAGTTCATTCATTTCTTTCACTCTGTCATAATTCAAACGTCATCAAATTCTCACATTTGCAATCATCACTTTTTTGTCAACAGATGCGGTGCAAGATGTGGTTGTACCTGCATTTGCCGACAGTATCAGCGAGGGAGATGTCAGGTGGGAGAAGAAACCCGGCGACCAAGTCAAAGAGGACGATGTTTTATGCGAGATCGAAACAGATAAGGTAATGCAAATGACATAATGATTCCAGAGAAGACAATTTTGCTATTCAGTGAAAATGAAAATTGTTGTTTTCAGACATCGGTACCCGTACCATCTCCTGCAGCAGGTGTAGTAAAGGAGTTGTTTGTCAAAGATGGTGACACAGTGAAGGCCGGGCAGAAGATATGTAGCCTAGACGTAGGTGCCACCGGTGGGGCCGTTTCGAAACCAGCGGAAGCTCCGAAAGCGGCTGCGGCAGCGCCCCCACCCCCACCACCACCACCAACCCCTCAGGCGGCAGCGCCACCACCTGCTGCAGCTCCACCCCCTGCTGCAGCTCCACCCCCAGCTGCTGCCCCTCCACCACCCAGAGCACCTGCAGCTTCTATACCAGTTGCTGCCATCAAACATGCACAGGTTGACTTGAATTTTCGTTAAAGATATCGATTTATCAATTACTTACTACGTAGACATTGATTTTTGTTTTGAAGATTTTAAGGGGTTTATGTAGAGCGTTGGTTGGTATATGAAATTGTATTGCATGGATGTGTAATGAAGTGGAAGACTATTTCATTGTAGCTAATAGGGAAATAGTGATTTATCATCTTAATTTTTTTAATAGCTCTTTCAATAGGGAGCAAATTAACAAATATGAGATTAGTGGGTAGGGAAAAATTAGTAGGTACGATGGAAGGAGGAATAAGGAAAATGTGGTAATCCGTTTGGAGTGTTCTATTCTACATCTTAATTTGCAAATTGGATAAATTGCATAAGGCTATTGGTATGAAGCAATAAGATCATAAATATCCGTCTCTTGAAATGTTAATGTCTAGAAATAAGTGTCTTCAGTAGATACTTATTACTAGAATAAGTGACGTCTCATAGTTCAGACCATCAGAGCTAACAAACCGGGAACCGAGATGGCCCGAATTGGGAGCTTACACATCCCGAATTTCGAGAATTACAAGTTGGTACACGGACAAAAATTTGGTACGACAGTTGCCCCAAAACAATTGTACTAAAGCCGTCCCAACATTGGAAGAACTGTTGCTCGGAATGGGGCAGCAGAAGTTCCTTTTGAGACAGCACTTGCATCATGTTGGGACGTGATGCGCCCCAAGCCTAAGGTGAAACTGTCACTCTTTATTTGGTACAGCACTTGAACCTTACAGTTCAATTGTTGTAACACATTTTTTTCCGTGTATATCCTAAGCGTTATATGCGTCTGATGTCCCAAATTCGAATCTTCAGGCGTCCCGAATTCGGGACTTCAGATTTCAGATGCACCAAAAGATTTTCCTTTTGGTGCATCTGAAATCTGAATAATAATGGCTATTTTATTCCCTCAAATTAGGGGGTAAAATCAAATTGTATTTCCTAGAGGCAACTTTATAAGGCGTTACGATTTTATTGTATTAAGCCAGACAGTTTCGACATGTTGATCGGTAGTTCGTCTATCTGAATGGCGTCGATATATATCGATTATCGAAGAATATCGATATATATATCGATTATCGAAGAATATCGATATACATCGATTATCGAAGTATATCGAAATATATCGAATATCTAAGGATACCGATAAATATATCGAATATTGGAAGTATACCGATATTAGATTTGGAGAATATCTTCTAAACGAAAAATGTTTTTTTTGATACGTGCAAAATTGGCTCTCGTTTACTTCACACCCTGGAATAGTCACACACTTCCTTCCCTAGATGTACAATGTACTGGATTTGACTTAACATGTGTCATTTGTCCCACTCATCCATATTTTACCTTACAATGTCGCATATTACCCTTTTCTCCTTATACCTACCTCCACCCTTATCTACTACTTTACTTTTCCTATTCTGTGATGTAATATGTAATATCTAGTAATATTTATGATACCTCTTCTTTCAACACAAAATTCTTACAGTCTCTGGAAAGTGCCAAAGTTCAACTTCCACCAATGGATTATTCTCGAGAAATCATTGGCACCAGAACAGAGCAGCGTGTAAAAATGAACAGAATGCGTATGCGTATCGCCGACCGATTAAAAGATGCTCAAAACACCAATGCGATGCTCACTACTTTCAATGAAATCGATATGAGGTATCTGAATACATAATACACACTACATCTGTATCCACCCTCAACTATATCTTCAAACAATCTAATCTACCAAACTTCAACTCTTTAGCAAAATCATTGAATTCCGAAAAGAAAACCAAGATATGTTCATGAAGAAATATGGAATAAAACTGGGATTCATGAGTCCATTTATCGCTGCCAGCGCCTACGCACTGAAAGATCAACCGATCGTGAACGCAGTGATAGACGGCACCGACATTGTCTATAGGGATTACGTTGATATTAGTGTCGCAGTAGCTACTCCCAAGGGATTGGTCGTCCCAGTACTTAGAAGCGTTGAAAACAAAAACTACGCCGAAATCGAAATAGCTTTAGCCGCGATGGGCGACAAGGCCAGAAAAGGCAAGATCTCAATCGAGGATATGGACGGCGGCACCTTTACTATAAGCAACGGTGGAGTGTTCGGTTCCTTAATGGGAACCCCGATTATCAATCCACCACAAAGTGCCATTCTAGGAATGCATGCAACATTCGAAAGACCAGTCGCCATTAAAGGACAAGTAAACAACTTTGTACAAAGTTAAATGTAATTTGTACAAATGAACCAAATGCATAACTATGTTAATCTTGCTTTTCAGATCGTAATTCGTCCAATGATGTACGTCGCGCTGACTTATGATCACAGGTTGATCGACGGACGTGAAGCTGTGTTCTTTTTGCGGAAGATTAAGGACGCAGTGCAAGATCCGCGAATTATTTTAGCTGGCCTTTAAATGTAATACTCGCACTCACTCCGGTCGTCTCTCGTGTTCGTGTTTGGTTCAACGTCCACTCGTTGTTGCGTTAAAATTTTAGACTTCCACTGTGATCAAAGATACGAAAGTAAGACAAAAGTGTAACGACACATTCAAATGAGTAACATTAAAGAAGAGACCAAAATTGAGTTACCACTGTTCCTGCACCCTTCCGCTTGTTCAAGTCTGGTGTGGACATTAGACCGACACAGTTAGCAAACGGAATGCAGTACTTATCGCCATTGTCCTATTGTCCAATCTCTTGATTCAAAATAGTTCGAGCAATTTGGGGAATGTTCGCTTTAAGACAATGAGTGTAAATATTGTATAAAAATAAACACGTTTACTTTGTAAAATTGCAATGATTTATCGTACTTATTATTTATTGCAGCTTCACATTTTTATATGCATTACATGATAAGCATTTGAATAACTTTAAAATCAGTAACCATACATCAGTAAATTATTGTCATTTACATAACACTTAAAATAATTAGATTAGTTTTCTCATTCTTCTACCCAAATTGCTTTAGCTACTTTCTGTCAAGTACTCGCAATCTTCTTAAATCAATTTACACTTTCATAATCTAATGAAACTTCAAATTTGTTACATTTATAAAGGTGCAAACTTCAATAAGCAATTGAACATAACGTTACCGGTTAATTATTCGCCAGTCTCACTAATCGAAATATGCGAAAATTAACCGATGTATAATGTCAGGTTTAATTACTCGAACCCTTGTATATAATAAGTGGCCAAGCGACTCGAATGATCAGTTAAGGTCTAAGTTTTTTATATCAGGGCAATATGTGAAAATTGATACGTGTATGTACATTGAATGGGATTTACGAAACACTGCAATGTCTTACAATCAGTCACGTTTATTTGATACCTCGACTTTAATGTATTGTTCCGTATCGATAACGGCACATTGCGATATTTGTAGCCAATATATCACACGCAATGAATTCTATTTATTTTTAACCAGGTGGCCTTGAGGGGTGCACCGCGCCAGAATCAAATTCGCAACTAGAATCCGCTGATTATAAATAGTTGTATATCGAAAGAACCAAATAAATCACAATTGAATAAGCTAATCAGTCAAATTTCCTTAATATAATTACTGGGTAATTATACTGCGACGTAAAACGATTGTGTAACTACACAAGCCTAAATATTATAGAACAAACGATTGTATCAAAATTGGTTAAAAGTCTTGCACTGAATTGCACTGGACCGAAATACTTTTGTCTTATCTTATTCTAACCATTCGGTGATGTACTGACATTTATTTGGGGTCACATCTCCTAAATCATCACAATTGTGTCGCACCTAAAATTAATGCTCATGAATTACCGGCGGCATTACATATATTGAGACATATATGCATTTATATTGCACTTACAGGACAAACGCCACATGGAGTTGCAATCAGTCCAGAAGGTTTTAGCAAAGGATTCGTCGCCCTGTACAAGTTTTTCCCACTCGCCGTGGTGCACTTTTCTACCTTTCCGTCATAAATCAAGGTATTTAATATCTGTTCTATATCTTTCTTTTCTAGTTCCACCTGAAATGTAAGTGAAATTCAATTCAGTTCAAATAAATCTTGCTGCTACTTGACGAATTCGTGAGGAGTTCCTATGAAATAAACTCTTCACCTTGCTAATTCCGAGATTCACAATGAATTTAAAAACGTCTTCGGCAAAGCAATAAGTTTCATTTTTAAAGACCATTGGTCCAGCCGAATTCCCCCTGCTACATTCATATCTTCTATGCTCCAAAAATCTGTAACATTCTTGGTTTAGCACATTTGCGAATTCTGCGTCAAAATCCTGATCCTGATACCAAGCTCCCCCAGACACAGACTCATCAGGTTCCAAGTTATACAGCATATAAACCTTCTTTTTCCCATCCGCAACCGACTGAACATGCTTGATCAACTTCTTCGTTTCCAAATTTTTCAGCACTTTGGTCAGCTGGGTTTGCTTCAGGTTGGCTTTGTATCTTATTTCCCTGATCCATATACCCTTATTTCCCGCAGCTTCTATCAGCGAATATACTATTTTCTCTTCGTTATCAGCACCTTTGATGGCGATAGCTTTGGCCGGATCTTTTGAAGTGTATAGTAAAGTGCCATCTTTCGTTTCACTGAGGCCAAGGAAGGATTTGTTAAGCAGCTTATTGATGAGTTGAGCTTTATCATTCGGTCTTAAGTTTGGCAGTTCTTTGTCAATATCCCTTTGTGATATGCCAACAGGGTTGTTTTGAGCTAATAATACAACTCTAAAATGGTGTATGAAAATCATTGCATTAGATAAAAAATATCGTATAGTGTTAGAAATTGTATTAAAAGCAGTTTGTTATCTAAATGTGTAAACGCTACAAAAATAATTAAACTATTCTATACTTGTTGGATAAAAGTCTACCTCTGCTCCAGTTCTGTCAATCCAAAATGTGTCATCTGACTGAGTTGTTTAATCTTAACATCCATTATCACTCCTCACACAACTCAAAACTATTCGAAACTTCAAAATCCATTAATGCATATTTACATTTAAACGTCAAACCACAACAAACACTATAACCTAGAATTAACATCGTAGAAAACATTAATTTTTCAATCGTCCAACTCGATTTTCGAAATGTCTTATCTCCTCTGCAAAACCCTATACATCATCAACTAAAATTTTCCTCGGTTCCCCCCGTTTTCGGATCGACACACTGTACGTCACTGGCGTCAAAATCAGACAACAACAACGCAGTAGTTGTGTCGCACATCCTTCGTCTCTGTCCAAACAACGCATTCGAACGTTCCATCTTCCTTTAACAACATCTTTCTTTAAAAAACTTATTTTAGAAAACGAAAAGACCCTTCTGCGCAGTGGTTGTCGTTGCACCAAGGTCGATCCGAATAACTTGCCAATTTGGCGCCGATTGATTCAACGATCCACTTCAATAGCGAATTTGAGTCGCGCGAACTTCGCCGCGATGCTAAAAGCGCGCGTCAGGTGGCGCTGTGGCATCGTCCTGTCACTTTTCTGTCAGACAGAAATTAAAAAAGGCGAATGATGATACGTTTCGAAAAATGAAACTTTCCATTTTAAATAAAATAATTTTTGTTATTCTTATGAAAATATGCTTTATATATAAAGTATTACATAAATATAGCTATTAAGCAGTATTTTGAATCTTCCCCTGTCGAACTAAAATTTCTGAAATTCTCTGAATACCTCTGACAATTGCCTGACATTAATGTCTGAAAAAGTCTGTCAGTCCCAATTTCAAGAGATTTTCCGAGTTTTCAGAGTTTGAAGAAAATAGTTGTTTGAAACTCTGGAATTCTCTCAAAATTATAACTGCCAAAGTTTTTCAAAGATTTCCAGAGTGTTTAAGAGATTTTCAGAATATTTTTCAGATCTTTCACAAAATCTGTTTTTTATTTTTAAACAAAAATATCAGTATGTCTAATGCATTTTAGCGTCCTGATTATAAGACCCTTTATTGATTACTCTCAAATTAATTTTCACGTATATCCTACAGTAAAAAAATATGAGGGTTGAATAAAATGTCCGTGCATCTTATGAAAACTTTCGTATTTCGCGCGGTATTTTGTAACTGGCTGTACAGCTTGAAGTTGGTGCCAAATAAAGTGCTATTCTCTTCTATTCTGTCACTTCTCTCTACAAATGTTGTTACCAATTCGACACGGCGGGCACGAAACTCACGGCGATTCGCTGGAGCTGCGAACGATGCATTGTTTACGTGTAATGTACAGCAGTCTGATCTTCCACGAGCGCTGAAGCGAATGTCAGCGGTCGTCTGCGTGTCGAACGAGCGACACTTGTCGACAAGTCAAAGCAACATTTAGCTGACCTTTTAATGGACAATTCTCTCTCGGTGCCTTGCGACTCCTTATTGTTTACCATGAATTCAATCAATGCGAACAATGCTCCAGTTTTTTAAGAAGCCTGGTAATTGCACCTACTCTATTATCCTCGAGACAGTCCGGTAGAAATTGTTTGTCGAGATTCGAATTCGAGAGGGGCTTTAAATTGTGTTTAATGTCGCAGTTTGCAAGTTATCTAAATCTGTGGGCGAATCTTGCAAATGTTTTATTTTTTAATGTTTTTTATTTTGTGGATGTGTTGTATATTCGTTGTGTTAGACACTGTTGTGAAATGAAATCTGATGTGGGAAAAATAGGAATGACGTATTTGTATACAAAAAGGCTACGTCTATCAATGATGCAAGATTTTTTTATAATTAAAACTAAACAGCTGATATCTTCTGTCAAACAATTATGGTTCATAGATCTGTGGAAGACAGATGAGTTCAAATGAGTTTAAATGAAAACCAGTTACATGAGTCAGTTATTTTATATTTTAAAATGAGTCTTATTAATGCACAGTGTTAGTACATTTATCTTGTGTGATGTAAGCATTTATGATAATTGCTTCATTTGACTGGTTTTGTCTTTCATTTACAGATGTTTGTAATTTCATATCACATTGTTCACTTTACAATGCTTTTCCAGGTCACAAAAATAAGGATTCAGAATCTGATAAATCACTTTCCAAATTACGATATGATCGGCCAGAGCGTTTTCCCTGGACAGGAGCAGTTCCAATATGCAAACTCGACGAAAAGGAGGAGGAAGAGATATGCACAAACGAGATCAGCGACCTCTGCTCGTTCCGCTCGCGTCTCTCGAAAACACTGCCACAGATACTCGCAGACAAAAACGCGCTCGGGTACTTCATCCAGTACATGGACTCGAGAGAGAGCATCGCTCTAATCAAATTTTGGCTCGAAGTTGAGTGCCTCAACGGCGCGTCTTCCAGTCATCAGATGAATAACCAAGGCCAGTCTGGCAGTACTCTGCCAAATAATTGCACTTGCGACATGGAGGAGACCATGCCAAAGAATAGGAGTATACCAGAGGAAGAGTCAGACATGAAAGACATGCAGATTTCGAACACAAGGCAAGACGCGTTGCGAATTTACAAGAAGTATATCGCAAGTAATGCTTTGGGGCCGAACAGGATACCGGGAGAACTGATGTCTGACATTGAGAATGCTTTGGCTTGTCAAAACACAGAGTCTCTGTTGAAGAGTCTGTCTGCCATGCAACAAATTGTGTACAGAGTTTTGGAAGTAGAGTGAGTATATGTGTGAGGTGGAAGCGAGTCTGATGAAATAGAAATGAGGGGTTTTTTAGTAGAAATTTGTTGAAGATTTTTGGCTGGATTAAGGTTTTTTTACTATTTATACAAAAAACTAGTATGTTGTGCTTCTAGGGAGGGAAGTGTGCTATTATTTCTAGGATGTTATTTGGGTACTATTTGAAAAATGAAATATTTCAAATATTACCCAACCCTGATTTTTGGAGATATTGGTATTTTGTATTTAATGGGACTTTTTCTTATGCAGATATGTAAACGATTTTTTAAGAAGTAGTTTCAATTGTAAGCATCAGATTGATGTTCTTACGAGTGGTAATGTACAGTTAGCAGACATATTGTATGACGAGACAGCGTTTTTTTATTTTATTGAGGTATGTATGAGAGTTGGATTATGATTGATGTTTTCCAGTTTCCACAAATTTAATAGCGACAATAATGTGTTTGTTACAGTTTATGGATCAAGAGAATAAGAGAGAACTGCTGGATTTTTGGATGTCAGCCATCAATTACAAACAAAATCTGTTGGAAAAGCATGAAGATCCAGATCCAGCTGAAGCTCAAACAGATGCAGTGATTATTTATGACAAGTGAGCACCTCTTATTTAGATATTACAATTTCTGAATCGTTTTTAAGATAAATTGGATAGAAGAAATTAATTTCCATTTATTTGCAGATATTTTAGTTTGCAAGCGACTTCGCCGCTTGGAATGTCAAACAAAATTCGATTTGACATTGAACAAAATATTTGCCGTGAGGATGGAAAGGGTCCACAACCTGATTGTTTTGATAAACCGTGTAAAATAGTGTATCATTATTTTGTTAAGGTACGAATTCTCACTTAGAGATTAAAAATATAAAAAATTCCCAGAATAATACTTTTTTTAGAGACATCAATTACAATGTTTTTTGTGTGAGATACACTAAGTGTTGTAGGTGTGTGAAGTATTTTTCCAGTTAATTAACATAATCTAAATCTGTTTCAGTACTATCTCCCAGCTTTTCTATCGTCGCAGTTGTATTACAAATACTTGTCAGAGCTGATTAGTACTATTCAGCATAGCGCATGCTCGAATGTTAAACAAAGTTTAAAGAGAGCAGGTATTTTTTTTGCAGACAGAAGAAAAGAATTCTACAAAACCAAATTTATACAATAACTAATCGCTGTTGTATTTTATTGACAGATTCTGATTGCAGTAGTGAAATCAGTTCTTTAAGTACTCCTACACTGATGACACACAAAAGTGAAAAAGAAAAAAGAAAAGTCACAAATATCACAACATGTAGTGGAAATATGAGCATCGATACCAAACAACTTTATGATCCTGACTCTTTATGGAAACGAAATAAGAAGAGGTGAGTTGCTACAGATGCAATTGAAATTTAGAAATATGTATGAAGAACTTTTTAATTAATGGTGAACCGTTTTTTTTACAGTCTGACTGTTGGTTATATTGATAATATGGGGAGGTTCATAACTGAAATTGAACCTGAACCTCGACGAAAACGTGATATAGAATCTCGATTGTCTCGAGCTGTCAGGAGATTAGTTCACATGGAGCAAGACGAGGTTTTTTATTATTAAAATCTTCAAGTTACATGCACAATCAAACGAAAAAATTAAATCTACTCTCTCTCTTCCACAGACAAAAGAAGAACTAGCCTGGAAGATTGCTGAAATGATTATTGGGGACATAACTTCTCAAACGTTGGGAACACGAACTATTTTGTCTTGATATATCTTTTGTTCAGTTTTTGATATGATATTGTGTTATGTAAGTATTATAGTTTCTAGTTTCGTCAAGTTTGTTCGATGAATAAATTTATCTTGCGTGCAATCAACAAGTTTGAACAGTAGATGATACAAATGAGACACAAAAGGACAAGTGACTAGAACTGATACACTGGACTCTCGTTTCTCTCATACTTTCGCGTAATGCAACGAAGTTAAAGTTCGATAATTTCAAGTACACAAATCGACTGAACTCGAATATTTGCCATGACATTAACTTTTACTGCCTTCGATTATCTAATAGGAAAATACTGAATCGATGGATTGTTTTCAAATACTGAAATGTTAAGTTAAAGATTACGTTTTTAAGATACTCTGCTTAGTAATTTGTTGTTACGTATGCGCACATTGGTTCAAATAGTCACTCAGGTTCATGACATGAAGCGGGAGCCGCGAGTATCATAAAATGGTGCCAACAGACGTGAAGGTTTCATTTTCTGTTAACATGAACAGATTAATTGTATATGTGCATGAACTAGTCACAGTAACATTGCTTTTCTGAATACAGAATCTCAATACAAGACTATGAGATTTATACTACTACGATGTTATTGAATGGTCCATGTGCAAAACCTGTTAGTTTTGCTTTTACAACATTAAATACGGTACATTTTTAATCCATGTATCTTTGGTCATTCGGATGTTCTAATGAGATTCAACTAAATGTGAGATGTAAATGTACCATTTACACGTACAAACTTGTATTACCTTTATATCTTTAAATAAATATAATTTTTCAGAGCAAAAAAAATCAATAATATCCGTCAATAAGTAAAAATAAAGTTACAGGAATTTTAGTAAAAAAAGCCCAGTGAACCAGGTAGTTCCAGATTTGGCCAATTTCAAAGTTCAAGAATTTGACCAAAGAAGTTAGTTTGTTCAATTATTGGTGGTTTTTTGCCCCATATTTGACCAATTTTGGGTCAGTCTCACATTTGGTTCACTGGAAAGGTTTTTTGCGATTTTTAAGGATTTTTTAAAAAGATTCATCATAACTAAAATTTGGCTATTATAAATATGTTTACATATAAAAGATGGTTTAACAAATCAGCAGTATATTGTATAATTATTTTGTAGAATAAAAATATTTGTATTGCTATCTAAAACTGCAGGGGTGAATTTTACCCAGTATGAATAAACTGTAATTTCAGAGAAGTGTCTAATGATTAATGTGCAAATATAATCAGTAATTGGATAATTGTACTTGACTGTGATGGTAATTGATGGTAATTGACTGATGTATTTCTGTCTAAACTATTAAAATGTAAGCATTAACAGGGTTTTCATGTGGACTACTCATTTTGTTATAATAATAACACAATTTATATGACCCATGGCATGGATTTCAATGATAGACTTCATGAAATACGAAATGCAAGTCTAAAATTGTTACCGGTAATTTTATTATTTTTAAATGCATTTACAAACAATTGTAATGAAGACGATAGTCAGTATTAACAGAACTGGAAATTGATATTACTATTACTTTTCCTTTACGATTAAGGAGTTTCTTTAGCGAACGATATTATAGAAGAATGTTGGACATTCTATAAATAAATCTCATAAGAAAAATCTATCACAGGGTAGTCTTTCGGACTTTTTAGATACGCACTTTTTGATGTAATTTTTTAAAATCGCTTCAATTTGCCATAAGATGTAGTACCGTAAACATATCTGCGACAGTTTTCTTTTATTTTGCTTAATAACAAAAGGATAAAGCTAAAACCTAAATTTCCTCCGTGATATTTCTGAAAGACATTTTGAACAAACTATTAAAAATAGTAAATGAGATTATAATTGTCTAAAACTTTCTGTAATTGTAAAGGAACTCCTTAATTTTGTGCAAATGTGTATCTACATAATATGTACAATGTAATATAACAATATTTTTGTATGAATAACAATAAAAAAAGAAGAAATTCAAGAATTCTCTTTATGTTTTCACCTAAACATTTATTCGGTTATCCGTTGGATAATGACTATTACCCTACAGATACGTAAATTTTATTATATAAAATCATTATAAAAAACAAGTTCAAGTCCATAAAATATCAAATCAATAAAAATATAAATTATCAATTGTTTTCCTTAAATTATCCTCGTCTGCTGTTAATATTAATAATGTCTGTTAATTAATATTTATAAATAAGTGTTCCATTTATCACATTACCTACAATCATATTTACAAAATCTTATCGTGTCACGTTTAAGTCGTCCTGATTTAAAAAGTGACACTTCCAGTGCATTCTCCTAAAATGTACCTATAAGGTAAATCAGACCCAAGTAATTAATAATTTACCTCTGCCTTAAAATTGCTTTAAAACAATCATGCTTACGTTTGTATTTATAATGAAGACGAACCGTTAATACTTGTATGCGGTGTGCAGGCGTACTCTGTATTCATCAGTGGAGAAGTCTCTGTTAATTCTGTGTGCGAATCACTTGTCCTCGATCGATTCGAGCCGAGGTTCCTCAATTTGTACCACCATCCTAGTCGAAACCTCTCCCTTTTGTTCCATCGTTGGTAGACCAAAGCATTTAAAAACGCCTGGAGAGGATTCGTCACAGCCTTTGAGCAAATTAGACAACATCAACAAATTAGAAAAATAAAATAAAAAAGATATTCCTATAAACAATCAATATAAACAAAATTATATTCAGAGTTATTTTATATTTATTTATTTGTTTTTTTAATATTTTTTGAGCAACTTTAAATACACTTTCATCATGTCTATACTGTTAGACTAGATTTTGGATATTGAAGAAATTGATTCAGAATATAGATGATAAGTCTGTAAGGATTGCAAGTTTCTTACCATGATGTACCACAAAGTGATGATAACCTTGACAGGAAGTTGGAACCACAAAGTCCACAGCATGATCCCATTGATTAAGTTTGGAATCCAGCAAATGTAATAAACCAGATTAATCAGCGCGAATTTGAGTCTGATTGTTTGGACAAGTCTACGCTCCCTACTGGTCAATTGAGACAAGCTGCAGGACACTGCTTTTTTAAGAGCTTTTGTCGACGACATGTACAAAGCCGGACTTATTATCATAACTGCTGCTAACAAGAGGTATGTTACACAGTAGTTTGGCAGGATGCGAAGTAAAGCAGTGGATAGGGAAGTCAGTGTGTGGCAGCTGAAATCACAAATTTGTTGGCTGATGTGAGCGAGAGGTTCATGAGCTGAATTTTATAATTAGATTTGGATTGTATTTGAATGTCGCGAATAAAGTGAATCAATTGATTGGGATTAAGTTCTTACAGAAGGGATAATGTATTTTTAGCAGAGTTGGACAAAATTATGATTTTCAGATTATTTCTGTAGAACAACTTTTCTTGATACAAATAAAAACTAAATATTAAAACTTTCCCAGTAAAAAAAGTTCCATTAGGACTATATAGAATAGTCCTTGGCGGTTTTTGTCAGTGTTTCTATATGTATCTAATGGTTTCTGATGGAATTTTTTAACTGGGTTCTAACCGGTTCTAACAATCAATTTCTCAAAAACTGAATGATAAAAAATCTTTGAAACTTAAGCAAAGAAATCAATGTGTAGTTTTGATAACATTTTTTAAGGCTGCTGATCTTTATTTGAACTTTTTGGTTCAAAGTCCTTAAATCTGAGGATTTAATTAGTACGTACTTTGCATTGGGAATGTAAAGAATACTGAGACCGATGGATGTTAATAGTGCAGGACAGATCCAAGCAAACGCGTGGTAATATCGTGGATAACCCGAGCGTTCTCCCAAAAGGAGTTTCATATCTATTGCATAACACAGTGTCCAGATCCAAGTTGCCATGTAGAAGTACTGCGTCCAAGCCTGAACAAAATTCATGTCGATCAATTTTGGAAAACGAACAGTGTTTTAATACATCAGTAAATTGAATTCTACATATTGTAAGGTATTTAAATTTTTATATAGTAGTTAAGATGATATATACCGATGAGAGAGCACAAAATACGACACTGGAAGTGTCATCCTCCATAGGCATGATGTTTTTGTACTTCATCCATAGGGCTGACCTAATGAAGACTCCTGAATATAGTAAAGTAATGTTAATATAATGAATGATTACTCTGCTTTTTACTAGTTTTTAGGATAGATTATTAATTTTTGGTAAGATTGATTGGACCAGATGGTCAATTAAGTTACCAGCACGCGTCAGTCGTACCGTAACGAGAAATCAAGATGGAAACGAACGAGGAAGCAGACCTAGGGATGCTAAGAGATCAGCGATGGCCAGCCAGATAATAATATCCCGTCCTCGAGAGGCAGATAGATTTTGCCAACGATGTGTATATTTGGCTTCCTCCCTGGGAAGAATCTGTTCAACATATAGATTTTGGGTTTTATAGGAAAATGATTTTCAGTATAAAATATCATTTTCATCTTATACCTTGACTATTCATCTTATATCTGGTTAATTAAATTAACTTTTTACGTTACTATATATTTTTTTATCAAAAATAGTTTAATACCAGACATTTCATTTTTTTAAACTTTTTTTATTTCTCTTAAATTATAATTTGTACATCGGATTTTATGGAAATTAAACTTTCTACTGTTGAAAATCAACAACGTATTTATTATAAGCAAAATCCAATGTACGTGAATTTCAGGTTCAGATGTAATTCGATCCACTTTCAGCATTCAGTTTCTATCTTCCTTGTTTCTTTGGAGGTATATGTTAACTCGTTTGAACAAGAAAAAAACGCTTCAAGGCTTCTTTAATTGAAAAATTATTTGATTTAGAGGCATGAAAAGAAGTTTGTTTATTATTAATTTCTAATGCTTTCTGTACAATATTCAAATGTATAAAATTAGCAAACGAATAAAAATGTTTATCTAATAAACAAAATTTTAGTCGTTTACATGTTTTTTTTCAATAAAAATGCTTTTTCTGTCATTTTATTTCAGAAAACATTCCTTAATTTTTAACAGATTCCTTAAAAATGAAACATTTCCATTGAGATAAATTCCTAGATTAGTTAAAGTTTCTACAAAAGCGAGTTATACGAACTTGATAAACTGCTCCTGAGATGCCCATTATCGAAGACAGCATACACACTGTATTATAAAGATCCGTGTTGAATTCGTCCATTATTTTCACAGCCATGTCAGTATTATTATTGTGGTGACAGCAAAATGTTTGTATCGTGGGATCAGCCATATTACTGAGAGTAACAACACAAACTGTCTCCCGATGTGCGCTTTTTTATCAATCACTCAAAACGATAAGAATTACCTTTTCATAGATAAGCGACCAGGTAGTCAAGAGATTAATTTATTTCCGTCACGAGAAACACTTGCCTGCACTAAACCGAAATGTAAAGTATACGCGTACACTTGGGTCGAGTGTTCAGAGGATACGCAGTGTTGGGCGAAAACGAAAGGCACATGATGCACTGAGGCGCGAGTATTTTTCTATTTGGCAGGGAAGCCGTATAAAATATCAGATGATTCACGTGTATCGACTGATGTAAGGAAACCGAATATTATTGAGAATACAGAATAGGGAACATTTATGTTTTCATTTAATTGGAGTATGATGTTAATAATGATTTCAATTGAAAAACATTATAGATTAAATTAACTTTAAAGGAATAGAAGTTAAAATAAGGCTAAGTCTGAATTTAATAAAGAATAAAAAATTTGATGAATTGTAAATTACAAGACTACAAATATGAGTCTGAAAATCAGTACGAATAGATCAATTAAATTAATTTTTTTTAATAATATAAATTAAATATAAATGACCTTTTTGTTATTGGTTTTAAAGCTCTTTTTACTTATAATAAATCTCCAGATACAAAATAAAATATGAATCCATCATTTCTGTATAATATTTTATTATTTATTATTCATTTATAAAAAAAGTTTTATTTTCGAACAACATCATAGTTAATTTTTAAAATATGTCCATGCTAAGACATAGTAAAGAACTAATTATATAAATATAGTTACTATATAACAAACAAAACTTTTTACATTAAAAATTGTATACACTAATGGTATTGTTCGATGATTTTATTATGTATTAAAGGTAATAATAAAATTTGTGGCCTATAATTCATGAAATATTTACAAGTAACAATAACAATTGTGCGATCACCTACAAGGTGATCAAAGGCGCTTCCAGATTCCTTTTCGCATGCCTCCATTCATTCAAGTCCGCAAGAATTTTTCTTCCATAAGCATTGTGCAAATCTCTAAAGGCAACCTTTGTTTTAGGAATATTTTCAGTTCTGCCAGGTGCTGATCTTACGCTTTGTGATCGGTGGTGAGTTTCAGGTCTATTAAATGGATTGTGGCGTTGCCTAGGAGGTGCCTGGGGGGATTGAGGTGGTGGTGTAACTGTTATCGTCTCCTCTTCAGCAACATCCAATTGTCGCTGCAGCTCTGCTACCATCAGTTTCATGTAATCATAACTGGCACATGCTAAGGCTTTCATCCATTGTTCCATAGACTCCTGAAAGAATAAAAATATTCTTCAATAATTATTTACTTACTTATTATTCTTTGGAATTATACATTTTTCATTGAAAAAACTTAAAATTGTGGATAATCAAACTATTTTATAATGTATATAAATGAAAATAACATTTTCTTCTTTCTCTGACTTCTTTTAGAATAACATAAAAAATGTTATTTAAATTAATTTCAACAATTGAAATTTAATCTTCTCTTCAACATTGTTTGAAACAATATAAAGTAAAAAATAAACCCTGAAAAGTTTTTATTTCTTATCTATATCATGGAAAAAAACTACCTGAGATTCTGCTCCCAAAGCATAACTCCGATTGTTCGGACCGTGGAAGACAATTTTGAATCCAAACTGTTCCTCATCTTCCGCCAGTTCAATAGTGCAGCCTTCGAGGACGACCATGCCAACGGGTTCCTTGTCCCCTCGGCGGTCAAAGTAGAATAAAATATTGCCCTTGAGCACAAACCAGCGCTTCTGATAACCTCTATTCACTTCGCCGCGTTTATTCAGCCACCCCTCCTTATCCACCGGTGTGGCGGACGTCGCGAACGAAATCATATTCTTCTCGTTGATCTTCATGATTCATCCGCAGCCGTGACAGTGTTTCGAACAATGACTTCTGAACGACGAACTGCTGATCCGTGTCGATTGTTAAATGTCAATGTCTGGATCAGGCAAACCGATTGTTCTTTCACAACACTGTGAATGGTATTCGCTTTTTGCACTTATATATTTAAAAAGAGGTGACACGGTAACTCAAAATAATGTCGAAGATATTGATACATATCCTGATAAAAGTCTGATCAGTCGAAATCAAATCAGTTCGACGACGTGAACTGTTTATATGATTAAATTGCGCCACCAAGTGTCAGACGTCGAAAGCTTTGTATGCATGTGTATGATGTGTATTTATAAACGCTTGCATATACATGTATACAGAAATTCGAAACTGTCTCAAAAATCCATGAACAATCTTACAACAATTTGTCACTTTCACTTCAATTACAAAAGTTAGAAATTTCTAAATAAACATTCCATTCAACTCACGTTGTTGCTTCTTTTCTAAAGGTCCTTTATCCATCTTTACTGGTCTTCCCTAAAATACTCAATTCAACCAGACTTCAAAAAACCTCACTCCATAATTCTTTCCTCTATAAAACATTCCCACGCATTTTTTTTTCACAAAAAAATTAACCTCATCTGTTCAAATCTCCCGCCAATTCTCTCCTCGCCATCTTCACCCCTCGCCCCCCACCGCCTCCCCCCAACCCTCCTGTCAAATGTCAAAACACCCAAAACAATCGCGACTCTCGACGTCACCCAAACATAACCTCACTCGGACTGTCATCCCGCCCCGTCAGCATGCAGCAGACGGACATCCTCATCCAGGAGATCGAGGGCATCGACGACTACCTCGGGCCGACCTTCAGGTGAGCGGCGCGCGTTGTTTACGCGCGGAAAAAGTGAGGTTAGACGGGCGGTACGCAGCCGCGGTCGGGGCGCGTGTGCAATCGGACGGCACTGCGCTTGGCGGAGTCTCGCCGAGCCGCGCGATGCAATCCGCCGCGTTCCTCAGCACGGTTCCGAAGCACGAGCACCTGCTCAGGGAAATCGAGTGCTCGGACACGAGTAACTTAGGCCTGGTGATCAGGTAGCCCGATTTTCGCACGGTTTCCGATTTGGTTTCACGGTTTGCTGACCTGGTAGTCTATTGTTAGGACGATCGAACTTTTTATGAACCGTTCCATGCTTGAGATCAATGTGGATGTCTGAGGATGAGAAGTTTGATTGGGATGTTTTCGTAGGGTCGTTAATGGAGATTCTTTGAGAGATTTGTGGTTTAAAGTCCTTAAGAGAAAGATCTCGGTGTAGAAATGCTGACAGATGTCAGTTTTTGAGGAAAAAACTTAGAGGGAAATTGTAAATGTATATGTATATAAATCTTGTTGTCAAAGATGTAATAGCTTTTTTTAACAGGAATCACTTAATTAAACTAAATCCAATTTAGGTATACTCATTTTGAAATGTTAAATCCTACTTACTGTAATTAGTAATAAAGATCTTGAATTTATAATAGTTGAGTAATCTACTTTACTCTACTAAAATTCTAATATATTTTGTTTGTAAGATAAGTAAGATTGAGATTTATTTTTAGAGCAATCTACGATGGACAGGAACACCAGAAGTTTATGGAAAAGTTGGATGAGAGAGTTAAGAGTCATGACAAGGATATTGAACGGATGTGCAATCACCACTACCAGGGGTTTATCGATTCGATTCGGGAGTTACTGCAAGTTCGATCACAGGCCCAGCAGCTGAATGTAAGCAGAATATTTGATAAAAGAGAAAAAATGAGGCATATTAAGGAAGTGGGTGGAAATGATATATGTACGAAGTAAGATTAAAATAGTGTGATAGGATTAGGATGTTTTGTTTTATATCATTAAAACATATTTCCAAAGTGAAAATGATGTCTGGAGGATTATTTTAGATACCCAGAAGTATGAATGAATAAAAAAATAGTATGAAGTATGAATGTAAAAAAAAAATAGTATAAAAAGGACGCAGTTATAAAATTCTGTTTCTCTTGTCTTTCCATTAAACACACCATACCATACCTTGATCATTGATGTATAAAAACATATACATAATTCTAATATAAAACCATTTCAGAATGAAATTCTGGAGTTAGATAAGCGGATAAGTACCACAACTAACAAAGTCCTGGAGAAAAAAGAGGAGCTAGTAAAAGCCCGAAAAGTGGAGAGCAACATGGCAGCTGCAGTGGACAGTCTAACTATGTGTCTGCCCATGTTGGCAGCGTACACAAAACTACAACGTCAACTCAAGGACAAACGATATTACCCTGCGCTAAAAACCCTGGAACAACTGGAACACCGCGACTTACCGAAAGTCACAAACTACCGATTTGCATCACAGATCACTCAGCAAATACCTCAGTAATTGACTTACTTTACTCATCCCGTTCCATTTTTGATTTTAAGTGTACTTTGAATTTTAACGACATTAAAATCTTTCAGGATTCGGGAGAATATTAAAGACGCTTCCATGTCGGACCTGCGGGACTTCCTGGAGAACATCCGGAAGTACTCTCCAAAGATTGGCCAAGTTGCAATGAGACATGTAATATTTTAATGGCTTTGAAAAATTTCCATTGCTTTTCTTAATATTGTGGGATTTGTTAAACGGGTTTTGACTGGTTTTAGACTGCAGAGCAACTTGAAAACGAAGCTAAAATCACTGGACGGAAACAGAAGAAGTCTCTGGCGGAACTTCCTACTGAAGGCGAAGAGGAGCTGAGTGCACAAGATTTGATGGACTTCAGTCCAGTGTACAGGTGTATGCACATCTACACGGTTTTGCGGGAGGGGGATACCTTCAAATCTTACTATAGGCAGCAGAGGCAGCAGCAGGCCAGGCTGGTTTTACAGCCTCCTATAAATATGGTTGGTCTGCGAAGTGTTTTAAAGATATAATTGGAAATTATGAATACTTTTACTTATTGTTGGACTTATTTGAATAATGCGTTTTAGCATGAAAGTATAATTGGGTACCAGACCTACATCCATGGAATTTTGGGATTCTTCGTTGTCGAGGACCACATTCTCAACACTGGAAATGGTTTGACCACAAGATCGTATCTGGAGGAACTTTGGTCGATGGCTTTGTCGAATATCGTAAATGCCCTTCGAACACATTCAGTATGTTATATCCAAAATCTTTAATAAAAATTTCAACTCATTTTCAACTTTTTAGAGTACCAAAAACAGCAGACAAACTTTTGAACAAGATTGTCATAGTTCCACATAAAGAACTTTTTTCTCAATTGTTCCAGGCCTACTGTACAGATGCCACTTTGATTCTGAAAATAAAGAATCTGATAATGTTATTCAACACAACTTTACGGGTAATTACTTCAATTTACAAACATATAACAAAATAACAATATCTCAACAAAATACCATTAAGTGAAACCCATTTTCGTTTTAGAACTACGGATATCCTGTAGGTCAACTACAGGACCTCCTCCAGGAAATTCGTGTCCACTATAACGAAGTCTTAATGCAACACTGGGTCCAAGTATTCCGCGACATCTTGGACGACGACAACTTTCTTCCAATCCAAGTAGAATCACAAACCGAGTATGACCAAATTGTCTGCTCGTTTCCCTACTACGACGAAGAACTCCAAAAATGCGCGTTTCCCAAGCGCTTCCCTTTTTCTGGGATGGTACCTAAGGTGTACCAACAGGTCAAGGAGTTCATTTACGCTTGTTTGAAGTTCTCAGAGGATCTGAATCTCACGCAGACCGAGATCGATGAGATGATAGTCAAATCTACCAATCTTCTGCTCACTCGGACTTTCAGTGGATGTCTGTCTTCGTTGTTCCGGAAACCGTCTTTGGCTTTGCTGCAAGTCGTGCAGATTATTATCAACACCGGATATCTGGAAAATTCCACCAAATACCTGGAGGAGTTTGTCTCAAACATTACTGGGTAGATAATCGATATTGAAAATGGTTCATTCTTCTTCATTTAGTAATCTAGTTATTTCTTTATTAATGTACGCCCTCTGTTTTGATTTTACAGAACGTCACATGAAGGACAATTGAGCAGCGGAAGTGTAAAATCTGCCATGTTCCGGGTAGCTCGAGATGATGCAGAAAAGCAGATATGTGAGAAGCTCAAGCAGAAGCTGGATGAGTTTTTGGAGCTGGAGAATTACGATTGGAATCTGGCGGAGCCTCAGGGACACGCTTCTGGGTTCATCACAGATCTCATTACGTTTCTGCAGAGCACGTTCACGTGTTTCAATAACCTTCCGGTATTTTAACAATTACTTTGATATTCCTTTAGAATTAAGTATGTCTCTCTAAAAAAAAGGTTGCAATAAATGTTTGTATTTCAGAACGAAGTTGTCCAGGTGGCATGCAAGTCAGCATGTTCCCACATTGCGAACGCCATTTTGAAAATTCTCATATCAGATGACGTCAAGCAAATTTCTATGGGTGCTTTGCAACAAGTCAATTTGGACACAATTCAGTGCGAACGTAAGGTTCCAAATAATATAAACCATTTTGTTTAATGTATTTCGGATTATAAAACACACAGTTAATTGATAATTGAGAAGAAAACTAAAAGATATTTTTTAAACAGAATTCGCGGCTTCAGAACCTGTATCAGGTTTACCTGAAGGGACTTTATTACAATATTTCGCTCAGTTGAGGCAGCTGTTGGATTTGTTTATGAGTTGGGATTGGTCGGTCTATTTTCATGACTATGGAAGTGATTCTGGGAAATATAGTTTAGTTACGCCAAATATGGCTATTTTATTACTTGAAAAGTAAGTAGCAGCAATATACAGATAACATTTTTATGTACATATTTTATATTTGTATATATTTATGTAATACAAATTGTTGCTAATATAATTTTATTATTTTCAGATTAAGAGAGGCTGATAAGAAGACGGTATTTTCAGTGTTGAAAAAGAGTGAAAGAGACAAGAAAAAGCTCTTGGAAACTGTGCTCAAGCAGTTACGTCAACTCGCGCAGACTGCACAGCAGTAACAATTTACGAAAGGCAAAAATGGTCAATAATACAAAATATAGTACAAGGGAATTTTGAAAAGTCATGCCTCGAACCCTTCGTGATGATTTCAAAATTCTGCTGCCTCGGAGTTAGTGTCTTTTTAATATTTGAACATTTACCGTATTCATGAATTTAAAAAAAAAGAGTTCAAAGCACTGGACTATTTTTCTAAAATCGTGAATTTTGCTTAAAGAGATTAACTTTTGTAAACTGGAAGACATTGCTTTTTTCTTGAGATTCGACTTGAGAATTTCCCTTGATATTTTAACAATCTTAGTTAAACATTATTTATTTAAAAGTTACAATATGGTTAGAACAGTATTATGTGCTTCATATTGTGATAAAACGCTGTAAATATACGAAGTCTATTATTTTGTATAAAAGGGTTAAAAAATGATATATTTAATTTAATTGCTAACAATTATTGGTTCTATATTTTTTGTAGTCAAGATGATTGAAAAGGTGTCAATTCATGTGAATAAACTGAAATTGGATAACAAAGGAGGGTAAGCAAATATTTACAAAATGCAATTTCATTAAATTCGTAGTTCCCCGATCAATTTGATAAACTAAACTTTATTTCACCGGTATTGTCAAAAAAAATGTATCATCTTTTTTTACTTAATAATGGCAGCTAGAAACCAGACATACCAGTTCTAAATTAGATATATAATTCTCCATAAGAATAATTAATAAATTGTAATAATTGTTTGAAAATTTTGTACATATTTTTTTTTTATTTTCATATCCTTTTTCAATAAAAACTGTTAAATGTTCGCTTGATTAATAAAAATGATATTGGAGCACCGTAATGCTTAAAAATAGTTTTAAACTTTTAAATATCTTAATTTAAATTATCTTGAAAATAAATTATAATAAAAAAAATTAAATATACTGGATAAAATTTGCTGAGATTAGAAAATGGAAAGCGGTTTTGGGAACTACATATTTTTCTTCCCTAAGTGTTTTCCTTTCCCGAAGCGCTATTGACGTATCTCCAAAACAAATGAACAAGATAAAGGGAAACGTATTCGTTCTGACAGTGGGAGAAAAAGGATGAATGGTCATGTGTCCATATCCTAAAGAAAGCTTCAAATGTTATTTGTCTCCGTTTCTTTCACGAGTTCCAAGATTCCCAACATAAAGACATGAAAGAATGCCTTTACTTCTCTTTTCATAATCCATTCTTTTACTTTCTTTTAATTATTTCGGATAATTTACGTACAATTATTTAATGTTCTACGTTTCGATCTTTTCAACAGTTACTATATTCTGTCAGTCTGAATGTTTTTTCTTCAATTTTTTACAGAGCGCAATGCAATCTCGACCTTTTCACATTGCAAGGTCGAAATGGTTTTAAAGCGGTCTCAATTTTAAAAATGGGTATATTTCTCTAATACATAAGACAGTTTTTTGTCCTATGCATGTATTTTGATAACCGATTTTTTTTATCTATTCAGTGGCTCCGGAAATGAGTCCATACCACTTCGGAAAGAATCCGATAATTGCCATGTACAAATATTTCGTACAAATAAATGGAAAATAATTTGATTTTCAGTTGAAGCCGGTATTCATTTTAACTATTTTTTAAGACAATATTAATCAAATGCTTTTAGTGTACTGAGAATATCACGAAGTGATATTCTCAATTACGGTTCATTGAGAATATCACGAAATGATATTCAATCTATCTAATTTAGAAACGGTTCGACTAGTGCCGACTTGTTTCCGTTGCGATTAGCGCTCGCTGATTTCCATTTGAAAAAGATCCAGTGACGCGATCAACTGTACCCCAAAAAAAGTCGTTGTAAAGGCAAACATTTTTAAAAGAAACACCTTCAAAACATTTCGTCTATCTCTTCAACATCCAGAAAGTTCCTACAAACAATTAATCAAAACAAAATCAGTCTTACACTCAAAAACTATTCTTCTACAAACAATCATTTTAAACCGCAAAAAGAAACAAACTCATCCTCTAACCGTTCAATTTTCAATAAACTATAACAACGCCATTCATAATTCGCCACTAGTTCTCGGAAATCCGAAAACTTTCATTCAAAAATCCTAAAAAAACTCCATATACCCCCGAAAACCTCTCCTTTTTTCTATCAAATCACCTATAACATTTCCAAAATAAAAATTTCCATCGCATTTCCCTTTTCCCACCGCCAACGCTCCCTGAAATCGCAATGCAAACCCATAAACGAATAACAACCAAAAAACGCAAAGCCGAGTAATCGGAGCAAAAAGAACGTTAACGGATAATTCGTATGCGTCGATAATTGGCGGCACTGCTGTGCACAATTGAAACGTAGCCAAGCGGTTTGTGGCGTCGCCTTGCGGGCAAAATGGCGTCGCTCGGCGGCGCGGCGCAGCGATTGGTCGGCGCGCGTCACGTGACCCCAGAGTAAAAGGAAGACGTAAGTTTGGCGGGCTCTCTTTTATTGTTAATAGCGTCGTCGTTGGTGCCGTGTAGTGAGTCATTGGAGCAGAGCGAGTACAATGGTGAGTATCCACGAGTTTACCGCGAAAGCACGAGGCATCCGCGGCCGAGGGCAGTCGCGTTCGATTGCGCGAACCTTCGTCGAGGTGCTGGCGAAATTTCGTGCCCGTAGCTCGTAAATTAATGTGTATTTTCGTGTCACAACAGGCAGGCGGCAAAGCTGGAAAGGACTCTGGCAAAGCGAAGGCGAAGGCCGTGTCACGATCGGCGCGAGCCGGTTTACAAGTAAGTTGACCAAATACAGCCATTCCCGCGACGAAATCGTCGAGATCGGCGCCGCCCGGGCGTTCGCGAGCCCGGAATCCCGGCGATAAGCTGTTCGGCCATTTTTAGGTTACATTTATTGTTTTGGCGCGAAAAATCGTTTCGTAGTAGACAGTGCGTTTGTTTGCGCGATTGCGGCGGCGGTTCGCTTGGCACCGTAGATTTAGGTGGCGCGTGGGAGAGGCTTGCGAGGGAGTTTCACAAAGACCCGGGCGACGCCAATTTTCGACGAATTACTCGTTCAGCTTGACAATTCGAATGCGGGACCGCAGGAGCGTTATTCGCCACCTCCCGCCCGCGCGACTGTTTGCGTGTGTCCGAGTGTTGATTTTTCTGCAGACTTGTACAGTGTATGTGTGTATTTGCTTTTACATTCTCTTTGAGCCGGACAATAAACAAATGAACGTCTGGCGATTTTTCTAGACAAACTACTCCTTGTTCGAGAAGTTCTAAAATTAAATTGTCTGCGTTTCAACTTGAGTTGACGGATTTTAAGAGGCGCAATTTTAAAAGTAATGCTAAATTAACATTTTTTTGACAATTTTGTTATTTGTTTATGTCATGTAAATGTCGGGAGAAAGAGATTAGATTTCAGTAGATTTGATTAAAAGTACTTTGTTCATTAGTTGATAAAGGAAAGTAAATATTCCAAACGAGTATGTATTGTACCTTTTCGCACAATCGAAATAATTCGTGAATAAATGTACTGGAAGTGTGTTATTGATTTTTCAAATGTTGTCTTCAATTACTGTTTTTTCAATAGCACTGACAATTGAACAATTTACGCAAATTGTTATCTGAGGCGTTTTCTGAATAGCTATGTCATCCCGCGTCCGTTCGATATTTCTGAGCGAAAAGCTACTGGTCAAATAGCATCTAATGTTTTTGACACGGACTGTACCAATGTTTTTGACATGGACTGTACATGAACATGGATCTGATGTTTATGATATGTATCTTGCTCTCGAAAATAATGAATAGGAGTTTATTCATATCTTTTACATCAAACAACAGAATATTGTTACATTGCATATAGTATAAACTGAGATATATTTAATTTGAAACATTAAATACAGTATTGATAGTGAATACCGTTGTTTCATTTCATGATGTTTACATTAGCAATTCTCTAGATAGACAGCAGTCTCTGCTGACATTTATATGTTGTTACAATAATTAATGACAGTCTAAATAAATGTCCACAACAACATTTATATTTTTATACTAAATATAAACAATCAACATTCATTGAATGCTTTTTAAATTGTTTAGTTTACTATTAGTGAGATTTTGTTTATTGTATGTAATGTTAAAATAGTAATGATTATTTCAACAACAATCATTTCTGACACTTCAGCCATTTTCTAACAAAAAATACTGATATCTCGTTTTTGTGGAATTGAGTAAATGGTTCATAGAGTCTTGTCAAACATTTCATTTTATAAATATTTCACATTTTTCATGTTACAGTTAACTTTCTTGCAATTATATGCTTCTTACTCCATTTTATTGAAGTCTGGTAATATGTATTAGATATTACATCATATCTGCATTTTAATATGATTCACTGTTTGTTTAATTTATTTTGTATCATAACTACAAAAATTCATTACATATGTTGTATGAATAACATATTGTTTGCATGTACAGACGCAATTAACATTTTATTGTTCTCAATTCTAGTTTCCTGTTGGAAGAATCCACAGGCATTTAAAAAATAGGACAACTAGCCATGGAAGAGTTGGTGCGACGGCTGCCGTCTACAGTGCAGCTATTTTGGAATATTTGACAGCAGAAGTAAGTTTACATGGGAAAAGTTAAATGCATTTTCCTGTTAACATTACATTCATGAATTTTAATGTAATATGAAATTCATTTATACTTCTACTCTTTTTCGATTAGCCTATGTTAATGTTTGTATGAAATTATCAAAGTTTAATTACTGTTATATAATAATAACAACTTTCTATAATATATGTAACGATCAATAGCCCCTAATCATTACTCTGTTAATAGGTATTGGAATTGGCGGGAAACGCATCCAAAGATTTGAAAGTAAAACGTATTACTCCCAGACATCTACAGTTAGCTATTCGTGGAGATGAAGAATTAGACAGTCTTATCAAAGCGACGATTGCTGGAGGAGGTTTGTTGATTCTCAAATTCATTATTAACCGATCTAATTCACATACAAAACTCGTTGATTTCATTTACTAATATGACAATTCTTTTTACAGGTGTCATTCCACATATCCATAAATCACTTATTGGTAAAAAGGGATCTCAAAAGCCAGCATAAATTAGACATTAAAATTCAAACTTTTTTTCACAAAGATTACTGAGTGGTTGTTAACAATGTACCTACACCTGAATTCATCAGTGAAAGGACAGGCGTGATATATATATATAAATTTATATATATATATATATAAATAAAAACAAAAATCAATTATTGATATAATTTAATATAGCGTAAGATTGATTCAAACGAAAGTACGGTGACTCGATTAGACAACAGAAATGGCACCAGGCAACGAGGATGATAACAACGATATCATTATGGTCACTGGAAGTCATGCGTTGTAGCATGGTCCGTTAAATTGTCTAGTTGCCTCTGACTTTTATTTTTAATACCTTAAATAATTAATATGTAAAATTAATGACTGCATTATTGTTCTGTTGTATTGTTGCTGCATTTCTGTTGTACGCGTCGCTTCAGTGCCTAACTGCCTTCATTGATGAAATTAATAATCTTCAGTTTCACAAACATTTTGGCAATTTTTTCGTAGTTATGTTTAAAATGATAAATTACTTTGTAAGTTCTTGTTATTAAAATATAAGTAGATGTTTAGAGTAAAATGTATAATTGTTAAGGCAAGCATCTCTTAGTGAG
Organism: Ceratoteleas bidentatus; assembly: GCA_022817645.1. Classification (NCBI taxonomy): domain Eukaryota; kingdom Metazoa; phylum Arthropoda; class Insecta; order Hymenoptera; family Scelionidae; genus Ceratoteleas; species Ceratoteleas bidentatus. The sequence continues at coordinate 29,739 of JABFPB010000619.1, forward strand.
TTATATGTACGATATACGAAAAGCCGAAAAACGAAGAAAAAAAAGCATTGCAGTCGAAGTTTGGCGTTTGTCCTGTCATTGGTTGTTAAGATCCACAGCCTTTTTTCGAAGTTTATCGAATAAGCATGAAGAATATTGAGGTGCCCTGGGATAGACGTGTCTGACGCGGTGAATTTTATTTATCAACAACAAAAGAATTTACGAGTCTCTTGGCACCACAAATGGACAAGCTGTGAAGTTCGGCTGCAATAACATTTCACAGGCAGACTGATGCGATATCTCGCCATTACGTGGGTCATTCTGTTTAAGAGGGGGATTCTATTTTTTTATCCATTTGAGTACCATTAGTATGTTTCAATTGTCACTCCGAGAACGAATAATGTATCTTGTAATTGTGCAGCACTAACATTATTTCACTTTTAATTATAATAAAAATAGTTCTTTTATTATATAGTTTTTTCATAAGATTAGAGTTCATTAATACGCAATGTAAAAATAAGTATGAATTCAAACGACCGAAATAAAAGAATCGATCGACAAAATATGGTAGCATTCGACTATTAATTGAAATGATATTTCAATTCAAATGACAAATAAGCTTGTAACTCGAGATAGCAGTTTTGATACATTTTGTTAAATAAAACTAAGAGAGGCTTCACTACAATAGTTTTATTATTTCAAGTATTCATTTTCACTGTCGTATCATTATATTTGGATATTGATTTATCACACAGTTTGTTCCAAAAACATTTCAAACTCATTAACCACCATATATTGTAAAACATTCATTTTTTGTAATAAAGCAGAATTTCATATTATCCAATTATCTTTATTTCCTTTTAGGAAGTATATGGTAAAACTCGTTTGTAAATGGTACATATGTATAGTAAGAAGTTACAGAAATAATGTAAATCATACAAAACGATTGTGGTGAATAACTTGCGCTATGGTTTAATTACATTATCAATACAATGTATAAATATAAGATTTGTATGGCAGCGTATAAATATAAAAAAAACTCATAATAAATGCATTTAATTAACACAATGAACTCCAGTCGTTTCACTGTTCACAGTCTAAACGATTACATAAAACTATTTTTGAATTAAATAATGAACACAGTTTGTTTAGCAGTGTAGCTTTCCAAATTCTCACGTCTTACGTTTGTTAGTAAGTATATCAGTTATTGACATAAAAATGTTTTGTTAATTAGAAACGTTATTACTTTTAAATCAAATGATTAATTGTAATGCTCTGCCTTTGACTCTGCTAACTCGTCACATCGATCTTCAAAATCTTCCTGCAATTGATAAAGTAAATATTATTTAGATGTACAATGTAACCAAACATACAATATAACCAAACGTTAAAAATTGAAAGAAAATTTCAATTTTCTTTTAACTTATTTAAAAGGATTGCATTTTCAAAAAATTGTAGAAATCTTGAGCAGTATCCAGGATGTCCAGCAAACCTTGAAACCTTGAAAGCCTCAAAAAAGCCTTGAATTAAAAAAAAGGAAAAAATACCTGGAGAACCTTTTAATTTGATGCTCAGACCTTGATTTTTTTTACTTGAATTGATTTATTTTAAATATATCAACTTGATGTGAATGAACGTCAATAATGTGCTCAATTTAGACCTTGCGCAATGCTATTCCAGCAAATAAAAACTGATTGAAACCGATATTATATTTTCATTTGTATCGCATTTCTTACATTCCAGTATTAATGCAATATTAATTATTATTATTATTCCAGTTTTTTTTTCACTTGAAATCTATCAGTGTAGCCAATTCAACTTTATGAGTTAGACTACATTTTTTAAAATTATATTCTTAAATTAGATTTTGCCGGTTTCAACCGATACATACGACTTGAGGAAGCAAATTTTATCGGTTTGAACCATCAACTTTTCGTTGGAAAATTTGATCGGTTTAAATCGATACCTTTAAGATAATAGCAAACATCATTTGTTCAATAAAATCTCTAAACGCTTATAAATAAATATTCCCGTGATACGGAGTAATCAATTTTTTTTTAATTGCATTACTATTGCAGGAAAATAAGATTCATTAGATTAAAACTTAAATGTCGCAGAATAAAACAATATTTTTAGTTTACAGCTAAAATGTATCGATTTGAACTGATTAAAAAACGCAAACCTATACCATTTTTTCCTGATGTTTGTATCGGTTTCAGTCGGTTTTTGGAATGCAATATAATAAAACTTGCATTCAAATGGGAATGAGGTTTTTGGCAGTTCTTTCTTCTTCAATTAATAAAGATAGAACATACAAATGCTCGACTTAGCATTTGAATGTGAAATTTGAATTTGAAGGACTGATTTGAACAAAATAAAAATTTGTGACTACAAAATTAAAACATTGATTGAGGACAAACTGCTGAAAAAAAACGTGGAAAGCAATGACCTTGAAACATCTTGAAAAACCTGGAAAAAGCCTTGAAAATGGCTCATCGCTGGACACCCTGAAAATCGTAAAATGAACATACTTCCTCCAGCTGTAAGCATTTGCCCCATTCGGATAGAGTTATTTTGTGATCCTCGTCAGAATCGCAAGAATCCAAAAACGGTGCGATGCAGTGCTCCAAGGCCATAAGTGGCGCGCGAATAGGGAACAACTCATGCCTGGACACCGATCTATCATGCGGATGTTCATCCAAATCACACCACTTCCAAATCGCAGCATTTATCCATCGCAAAGTCTGGTTGGTCTCGGCTTCGCGTTCCATTTGTAAATAATGTTTCGGCAACTCTTCTCTGTCCGCCAAGTCGCGCATGATGTTGAACAGCCAATCACGCATTCGACGGGGAAAATCGGACATGTCGTCGGGTTGGCAAGCCTGCGGACAATTTTTTCACGGTTGAATTTTCTCAGCGTAATTCTTCAAGAATGCATTTACAATTTACTTGTCTGATTATATGAATGGAAAAGAAAAAGAGGTTTTTTGAAGAAGAATTGTTATCATTTCAGATACTAACTGGCATCTGTCGACATTCGCCGTAGTATTCGATGTGAACGTGTGCGTAGTCCGGTCCTTTACACCTCTCGTCGTCAGTGTCGCAGAAACATCTTGCTTGGTATACTTCGCAGTCGCTACCGAATGTTTCGTTGTAATTTGTGCAGACCTTACGTCGAGGATCGGTTTCTATGCCACAGATCTCTACACATACACATTCTGCTGTTCCTTCTTCGGTCAGCTGGAATGCATTTAATTGTATGCTAATGAAAAAAGTTACATAAACTTAAACATTTTTTTTAATATATTGATAAAAATGTGCCAAATCAAATGTAAGTTGAAAAACAATAAGATATTTACAACAAATTAAAGAATGGTCTAAAGAAAAATCGAGAATGTGCAATCTGCATAACTTATGACCAAAAATATATTAGTATTAATAGAAAAATTGCACAATTTACTGTCGCTATGTTTAGGGTTGGTTTCATATTTTTTAATTGTTTTGTCAGTTTCATCAAGAGGTTCTGCTAATAATTGTTTAATTATGAAATAGATTTTCAGCTAAACATTTTGAAATTGTTTATATTTATCTATATACTATGAAACGAAGAATGCAATTATTGGGTGCATAGTATTCATGCGTTCGCAAATGAAGTAACTAACATACTTTGCAAACTTTACCAGCACCGCAGCGTTTATCTAAACAAGGATCAAGCATGATTGCTTGATGATGCGCCTGAGCTCGACTGTCGGTTTCTTCAACAGATGAACTCGCAATTTCGGCAGCCTCATCCTCTTCTAGCATATTCATTATTTCATCTTGAATATTGGGTTCGGTTGTCGTTGTTGTCGTCGTGCGACGGTGAGACTTCCTTCTTCGATGCGGTTTCTATTTTTACGAACACAAGTAATCGCTTTCATTACAAATGTATCATTCATTGATATAAATGTGAATAACTTGGCTTTGTCTAAAATTAAGAAAAAAAAGTATTTTATTAATTTTATGTTAATAAATTTGGAGTACTGATTTATATGTCGAAAAATATGTTAAAATATAAAATAATTCGATAAGATGGTTGAATGAACTGAAGATTTTTTAAAGGGATTTACTGAAGTACTTATTGAGAAAAACAATTTTTAATTTTTACTTACGTGAACAGATGAAGCATCGACAAGTAGAGTTGTGATTAACAGTAAACAGAAGAGGAGATATAGTTTTGTACGCATTGTATTTCGAGACTTCTGTAACATGAATAATTTCTTTATGTAATGAATACTCTAAATCGTACTTACTAGAAACGCTTTGCTAAAATTACATATTTATAATTGTAATATTAACTTGCATTTTATTAAGGCTTTCATTTTAACATTATTATTACTGTAGAATCAGCACAACTAATTTATATCACTGATCAACGGCATGATTTTGCTATATTTGTTTCCTGTGTTTCTTCATAAAAGTTATTGTACTCGTTAGTGACACAGTTTGGGTCATCAAGTCAATGATAAATCTTGCCTCTCTTCATTGCCGACAACTGTGTGATAACCCAGTTATTAAAAAATAACTTTTCAGAGAAAAATGAGTTATACTTGTCTCAGTCAATCAAGAATAGACACAATAAATTATCACGTGAATATTAAAATATTCTTACAAATATTCCAGAAATCCTATACATTTTTTGTACGGTTTATTGTCTGCATTACTTGTGCAATAACTTTTCCGTTCCATTACTTCCATTTAAGTTTAAATGCCATTACAGCTTTCTGTAATGGCAGGAAGTATTTCTCAAGTTAATTTAATGGCTTAAAATGATATTCTTAATCAATATTTTGAAACATAATTGTCAATACGTTTTCACGAGTGTTTCGAAGAAAATTTTATACATTTTGGTTTATTCAAATGCCTGTTACAGTGTCTTAGTGTTATTAAAATTTTTAATTCCATTGTAGTATGGTGTGTATTTAGAGAATAACGAGGAAACG
>JABFPB010000620.1:0-34698 GCA_022817645.1 Ceratoteleas bidentatus
GAATGTGATATGAATATCACACTACCAGGTTATGATGTGGCTTCCCTTATCATAACCTGATGATTCCCTGATCATGTTAGCCTCATCTAATGATGTGGAATTCTAACCAAAACCTGATAAGACCATGAACAGATTGCCATGTCATAAACACATCAAAATTGCCTGCTTAGAACCTGATCAATTTTCCTGATGAGGTCCTGATGTGGCATGCCACTGAAGGGGAATGCCACATCAGGGCCACACCGATTCAAACCGTTACATTCGACTCAATGCCTCATTAGAATACTTCATAAGGGCCTCGTATGGTTTTGACCAGGAATCCTTTGATCATGTTTGCCACATCAATTCCTGATAAGGCCCACACGTTTGATGTGGCATGCCAATTTACATTTTCTACTAGGGTAGGTACAATGTTGAAGAAAATTTGCATGTTCAAAGACGTATTAAATCAGAATGGTATGATTTATCAATTGTCTTAAATTGTCAAAGCTTAGTGTGTAAATCGCGACAAAACATCGTAAGGCTGTGGATCCCAACCATTCTTATATAATTGGAATAACAAAACACATTCCCGGTTAAATTAATTTCTATTTGTTTTTCTTTAGTTTTCAAACTTTTAAAACGCTATTCAAATAGCATTTCATACATTGTATTTTTTATTAAACCTAGCGTATTAAAATGTATGGAACATTTGAGGATATTTTTTGTAAGTATTCCTGTGCTTTTCATGGGCTATCCATGAGCTCCATGAATTAAACATTTAACACCTCTGACTCTCGTCAATATATTTTTGTTATTTCTGTCAAATGACAAACAACTGCCTCATGCACGACATATTTCATTTTTATGAAGTTCTGTAATTTTTCGATTTCTGATAGTCTTACATTAATTCGCGCGTTAATTTATTTTAAGATTAACTTCTGTTTTAAATCAAATGCGTGAGTCCCGGAAGCAATTAGCGTGCTACGCGGACAAAACGTTTGATTTCGGTTTACTTTTAGGTCCAGTGCACGCTGCTCTCGTTAATTTGAAAATCAAGTGGCGAATACGGTTCTAGACCTTAAAGTTAGACGCAGCGTAATTCAACGTCTAGTAGATTAAAAGGTTTTGCTACTCAGAAAGGTCATTCGACTTTCTTTGAATATAAAAGAGAGGTGCAGTGGGCGACTGAAAGATGATAAAAAGGCGAATGTCGAATTCTCAACTGGTAGACGTTTTATATAATTTGAAAATAGACGACTCAATTGTTTCGTACGATTTCGTCGTTATGAATGCCGCGATTGTCCTGAGCACATCTTTTGCGTCATTTTTCTTCGTTCGCGTCAGTTAATTGTGAGTTTCTAATATGACGTAGTTAAAGATAATAAAACGAGCAAATCCGGAAAACAAATTGGTTCACTGCAAACTGGTCCATGTAAGACCTCGTTAACAATGTATGTGAACTGTAACAAAGAGTCGAGTATGTTTTATGTACAATCGGTTGTAAATCGTTGCGGCGATAAGAACTTGTTAATACTTTGATGCACCGCTTTCAACTCAGGGAATATTGATTCATATTAAGTATAATGCTTTGAATGAAGGCGATTACGAATAGTGAAGAAGAAGATATTCAAATTAAAATAAATTAAATTATAATAGATTACAAGCATGCCTTGAGTAGCTTTGAATGTTGATAAATCAATGTGAATAAAATGCACAGGAAAAGAAAATTTTGGATTTGTGCATCTGAAATAATTAAATGGCGTAACTGAATTATCACAAATTGTATTCACTTGTTAAGACAGTTCAAGTAATGTAATGAATGAGGATTGTAAGAATTAGAATTGCAATTGGAACTGCAGCGCAATTTGAATCTTTAATGTGAAACATTATTTCATGTTTTTCAACAAAATAATGCCCGTTTCAACTAATAAACAATTAATAAAGGAATTGCAGCCCAGTACATTATCACTGATAATTATCTTATAATCACGGTAAAATTGGAAAATTGAATAATTTAATAAATATCCCAAGCTTCTGCTATTGACTTGACATGTTTTAAGGAAAGAAATTCAGTTATAATTAAATTATTTATAAATTATAAAAGAAGCTGTATGGACAGAAAAGTGATCCCAAAAATTACTGTTTAAACAATAACGAAAAGATATTAAATACCAGAGGAGGAGATATATAACTATCTGAAGGAGTTCTACCTACTATTTTTTTAGTTCAATTAGGAATAGTACCAGTTCATTCAACCATATTCTATTGTTGAATGAAACATGCAAGAGTCGTTAATTCATTTGAAGTTTAGTTGAATAAAAAAATTGTCGGTTTATTTAACAAATCCCTTCAACTATACAGTTGTTAACACTAATAATTTTTCTGTGAGTGTGGTAATCAGAATAAAACATTAAGAAACTGATCTAATATTGAATAGGCGGAACGCTGACGACATCGGTCAACATATTCAGGCAAACAAAATTTTCATTTTATTTCTGATCGATTCAATCGTAACCGTATGTTCTGCATATAAATAAACCCTTTTTACTCGACACAAGTTCTAAAATCAGAATTGTTTTTTTAATTATATTTCGTGTATGTAATTCTTAATATGTGTTTTTTTTTGTTTCATAAGTAAAGTAAACACTGCTTTATTTATAGAACTGTCAGTAGTTTTGATTATGTGACTAATAATTTTGAATTTTACTTTAATAAACTGACTAAATAAACTGGCTTCATCCGATGTGTTGCACAGGAAGAATTTAGCAACTATTTGAAACATTTTAAAACAAAGACATAAATATTTCGAAGACGATAAATCCATTAACTTTACGCAACAATACCTCGTCGGGTAGTTTGTAAGAAGTAATGTATTATTGAATTGCTATTGCCCATTCCATTTTGAATTTCATTTTTCCTGTTTTTACAATCGCAATGTCTTGTAGTTTCATCTCAAAAATACATCAAGAATAGATTGTTATCATTAACAAACCACTATCTTTAGTTTGTATAAATATAATAAACAAACTTTTTACACCCTTTCATCACGGACGAGGTACTCGGGTACTTATATGTATTTTTGTCAATTAATCTGAAATTTTAAGTAAAAGATCCTTTGGAATGTAATGACCTATATTCCACTTATATAATTACACGCAGACATAAAAATATAAACTTTAGATCGCATACAGAATAATTTTTAATACAGATTTTACAGATCTATTCACTCAGATGATAGTGTTGCTCGAAGGAACTTAAAGTATAATTTTTGAACGAGTTCTGGAAGTATAACGATTTTGGCTGAGTGGTTACACTCAGACTTCTTCGTCAAAGAACGCGGGTTCAAATCCCCGGATATGAAGTAAGTGTTTTCAACTGATCAGTCGAATAATCTTTGTCTACTTGTCTCTGCGAATTATTAAAATAATTTCTTTTAATTTTTAAATATTTTTTAAGGATTACAATAATGTTATAAAAATATGATAAAATTGTTATAAAAATAGTATAGAAATATTAAATAAATATTACAATAATATTATTTTAGTCGGATATATAACGTTCCTACAATATTAAATAGTATTATTAAATATTAAAAAAAGTTTTAGAAACTTTGTTTAAAATATTTTAAACATATTTTTTAAATATTCCTATAATATTGTAAAAATATTATTCGCTGATAGGGTGAAATATTATCCCACCTGCTCAGTGGGAAATTGCCAGAGCTGGAATGATAACGCCGTGCAAGATTGCCAGAGTTGTCAGTACGTTATCATTCCAGTACTGGGCCAGTTCTGGAATGATAACGTCATGCCAGAGTACAACAGTGACAGTACAGGGATATCTGTACCTTTCCCACTGAGTGGGTACCCCGTCTGTCATTAAAAGGTGTATTTTTCTTGAGTCACAAAAAGGTTAAATTAAAGATTGCTTACAAATTCAATATTTTATTACTAATTCAAAGTTTGTTTATTAGAAAAATTGGTGTAACTCTTGATTACGAATATAAACACGTATCAAATAGATTTTCTTTCCAAAAAAAAATGAATATACATTTTTGCTGTTACACTTCAGGAATTTTGTCTCTGTGCAATATTTTTCTCCACATTACATTTTTTCCTTGAATCGAGAGTTTTCGGAAGTTTATTGCTCGTTTCATGTTTCACACGCCTTACACGTATTTTACTTTTGCTGTACCCGAATTGATTTTCCATAAAATTATAGTTTCGTGACACATTGAAAGTGCAACGTCCTATATTCCAGAAAAAGTAGCATAAGAGATACAAACTAACAAAACCTTATATATTCCGCGAAACATTCCAAATAGCGGTTTAATTTACATTGTAGTTTGTAATATATTACCTCTTTTAATTACTTCATATGGCACTAAACGCTTAACCTGAAGAAATATGAACAGTAATCTTCAGACGAATTAGAGCCATTAATAGACCTTTTGCCTGTAGATTATGAAGCTTATTTTAGGTTTCCTGTCGCAATGAAGTTAAAATCCTAAAATTACAGTATCCACATTTCATTACGTTGTAACTTATAATTGTAATACAAGCGTAAACAGACTACTTAATCCGGCAAACTGTGAGAAAAATGCATTTTCACAGCAACAACATTTCTTGTGTGAGTTGACAAGTATACGATATATCTTTCCACGAGGAAATTGAATTTACAGCATTATAATGCCGATATGGATTTCAGCATCTACATGTAGTACTTAATTTGTCAATTTCGACGCGTATAAATCACACCAATTAGCTGAACTCGTGTTTTACGAAAATTAAACCTCCGTTTTAGTATGATCGATAACGAGCTTAATTACGGCGGAAATCCAAATACGCGAATGTCCGTTTATTCATACATTGATTGGCAACATTTTTCGACACTAACTGTGATTATTTTACGCATCAGTCTTAAGAAGACTTGTTGAGGTTAGGAAAGAATTTCTCAGCCAAATAAATATTGAATGAAGAGTATAAAGGTTTAATTAGACAACACTGATTGCCAAATCAAACGAAAAAGAGTAAAAAATCGTTGCACTTTGGCAGCACACGTAATGTCTTTATAATAAACATGTATATTATTTTAATGTTTCAAATGTTTTATTCAGTTTAAACTCCTGCGCGTTTCTGTCGACTAACATTGAAATAGTATTTTAATGTCACTATGACTTTTAGGTGGAAAATTCGTCAAGAGGTGTACATTTATGGTTCCATGTTTAAAATGAAAATAATTTGTCAAAACATGTCGTTACATACATTTTTCTTAAGTTATCGTAAAATATATGATATTTTGATCATATAAATAAATGTTTAATCTAGCAGATAATCAAAGGCGACTTGGATAAGTATATTCCATATTGTATTTGAGTTAAAGCCACCTGTATCAAAATACGCAAATATCCTATGGTTTAAAAGTTACTTGCTTTAGTTGATAAAGTTTTTTATAAATATAGTATATCATAAAGTAATATGAATAACAAAAAATATTCATACTTTCTGTATCACGGGAGATTTTCGCAGTTTTATACAGGTGACTTTTATTCAAATTCAATAAGGAATATACTAATTCAAGTCGCATTTGATTATCTGTTAAAATCAAAATTTTTTAAGCTGAAAGTCGCTTAGAAATAAGATGCGGTGTTTGTTCATCATAAACAATTAGAGTTTCCATTTATCAAGTGAAACAATATGTTTTATATGATAAAAATATCATATATTTTACGAAAACTTAAGAGAAATTTATGCAGCAACATGTTTTGACAACACGGGAAAACGAAGTGTCTTTGAAAAAAACGTTTTGACACTTTTAGTGTCTTTGTCATCAGAAAACATCTTCGTTTGAGACATTTTTCATGTTTTTTTCTCAAAAAATGTTTTAAAAATACACCTGTTATTTAGTGAACTTATTTTCATTTTAAACACGGAACCACAAATGTATACCCCTTGACACATTTTCTTTCATAAGCTGCATTCATTAAAAACATTAATGACTTTCTTTCGTATCATAATTTTACTGATAATAGCGGTTTTTAATTGATCATAAAACTACTATCACATTTTTCGGTCACCTAAATATAGCGCATTGTTCAATTAATGTTCGTATATAAAAATGGCATTGTCACTGACAGCGGGAATCCATTGAAAACAGAATTATAAAATAACTTCGTTCGTCAAAAGTAACGGTTGTTAATAACCCAACTTTGGTCGTCAATTCGGTTATCAATATTTAATGAGTTTTCATTTGCAAGCATGAAGATCGGAGTGACATTGTAATGCAAATTCAATACATACGAATATCTTTACTCAGCATGATGCCGTTACGCCCAAAGCGTGACTCTCCGTGTGGAAAAAAATTAATCTGGATTCGGTTTGGTCCCAGATTATATGCAGACTGATTCCAGACTGTATTCAGACTGTATTTAGTCTGGATATAGTCTGGCTCAGGACGCATGCCACACAGAAGCCAGATTATATCAATACTGAAAAGAGTCTGAATACGGTCTGGATACATTTTGGATGAAGCCTGGCATGCGACCTGACCCAGACTATGTCCAGATTAAATATAGTCTGATTGTAGTCAGGATATTGTCTGGAAACCGTCTGATATAATATGGCAGTAATATATGTAGTATATATAGCCAGACCGAAACTAGATTAGTTTTTTACCAGGGTCACGTAGTTTTTTTCCAAAAAAAAGTGAATAACGAAAAAATGCCAGTGAAAATCGTGACATCAGATTCATGACGAAGATGCATGTATCACATGGATTTTCGTAACTTTGCTGTGTCGGATATTTTTTCCGATCGTGAACGTATTGTAATATTTCATGAAACAATGCGGGTTACTTTTTGGACTACGTCAAGGAAATGTATTTTATCTTACATTGAAATAATGTAAGCGCATTTATATATATACACAGAAAACGAAAGGTCCTAAATTAGTTCGCACAAGAACACATTAAAACGCTTTTGGCACTGACTTATATGTAATATATATTGCATTAGCGAAATGCTTTTTCAACGCCAATCGATACCATACACTTAATGTGGAATAATATTTGTTGTGAAAAACGTCAGCGAAACATTCGACAGTATTTCGTATGGCAGAAAAGTAAAATTTACGACAAAAAACGGGACGTAAATTAGAATACCAATCGAGTAGTCAGTACGAATTCACTCTTATTCTTTGGCCTACTGAAATCGAAGTAATCCATGAAGCTAGAACACTAATTCTAAATTACAGGAATTCTCCGAGAGTCCAAGCATTGTGAATGTCATCCCAGAACATCACCTTTAACCTGGACTTTGCAAAACTGGATTACACTGTTTTTAAGAAAGTTATCACCATTCGAAGTAAATTGCCATCGGATTCGCGTGTACCGGCGACGAACTTAACTTCGGCATATCTTGGAGTTTAAAAGTGCATAAGTATCTGCGACTTTGAATTTTTGTTACTTTTTCACGCACATACCCGACACTTGACGTTCACGTCAAGTGTTTTCGAGCTACGAGAAAAAAATTAAAACTCATTTCACAACAAAACACTCAAGATAACTCGAACAAAATTTCAAACTTTACTTGACCACGCGCAATTTTCCGCTTTTCACCAGAACGGCTGCAGCGCTGAATTAATCCAACGAAAACATTTTAGACGAATAGCGCTAAATGTCGTCACGATTTGATTAATGTCTAATGACAAGTTGTCATTTGCACGAAGTTCTCATGATTAAAATAAATGAAAACAACGAACGCGACATTTGTATTTGTCAGTCCTGACTTGCGGCGAACGTAGACACTGAGAAAACTAAGTGATACCCCGTACCACTTAAGACGTACGGTTTACTACTTAAGTGGTCATGCTTACTACTTAGTTCTCTCAGTGTAAGTTAGACTATAGAAGAATTCGTACAAACCCATTTAAAACTACACTGGGAAAAATGCCGCGTTAAATTCAACGTCAAAAACGTTGTTGCATGACTTTGTTGAGCCAACATTGTTCCGATGTTCGGACCACATTATGGTCAATGTTCAGTTCGAAAGACTGTCAAACGGAGCTGTCACTTCAGAGGTTGGTGTCGGGAGGAATGAAACATAGGCAAGTTTGTAGAGGAAATACTAGTCCTTTTTAAATGCCCCGAATTTATCCAACGTTTCAGATAAAATTTCTTTTTTCTTAATAGCGTGTAGTGTTGAAGTGACAGGTCAATCCTAAACCGAAACGTTGTTGAGCTTACCACGTTCCAATGTAAGACCAACATGAACATGTCAACATTGAAAAGCTGTTTGACACTACTCCAAAAGTCGGTTGATTCAAGAGATTTTTAGGTCAAATTAACAGATTATTTTTCCCAGTGTATTTCCCAGTATATTTATTTATTTAGTTATTTATTGGCCATATGGAGAACATTTATTGCCAATTGATGCGATATATGGAATATATTTCCAAAATATTGGGAATGTATATTATTGCAGTGTATTGGAAATATATTTATAATGTTTTTAAATTATTGGGAATATGTCTTCCTAATAAAAGAAGAAATCTATTGGCTATATAAGAAACAGATGTTCCGTTAATATTCTTAATGTTTTTTTCATACAAAATATATTGTGAATATATTCCCAATATATAGTAATTGCCATACATTGGGAATTTGTTTAATTATACAATGTAGTAATTTGCATATAGAGTGGGAGGGGGGAGGATTACTAGACTTGTGAAATAGAAAAAATTGGATTAGTATTCAAATCTCATATTTATTTGAAATGTCTGGAATTCATTTGACCTAGTTCGAATACTATAAAACTTGAATGAACCCCAATTTATGAATTCAAATTGAATTTTTTTTTTATGTCAATCTAACTAGAATTACAAAGACTAAAGCAGAAATCGTGTTTGTATAGTTGAACGCAATAATGGAATTGAACAAAAATTCTTTTTGGAGAATTTTAAGTTTGTTGTTGAAACATTGATAGATAACCGAAATAGAATAGAAGAGAATGAATTGAAAATCAAATTATGTATTTGATCAATGAACCTTTTCACCGTCGAATTCACTGTTTAATTTAATTTTATTATAAATTAATTTCTATTTGTGCCTACGCAGTATTTTTTGCTGGATAGACTTGTCAATGATAGTATTGCTTAAACCCCAATTTGGAACTAAGTTTTGTCAATTTGCTGTCAGAACTATTCAAAGCATACGGAGTAACATTTTCCCAAATTGTTCTATAAATATGTTGTAATTAATCAACTTCTCTGTAAATTAAGAGGTTATGCAAATTAAAAACATGCAAATTGGTTTATGTGTTAATTTTTTAATAAAAAAACATTAATATTTTTTACATCTGGTCAATCTAAAATTATTCATACTATCGATAAACTATTGGGATTTTTTCAAATTTAATTGTAATCGCGTGACAGTTTCACTATTTTAGCAGAAATTTGTTTATTTTTGCTGAAATGAGCAATATTTATCTATTCAGTTTCAGTTTTAGAATTTCTGACTTTCTCTCGTCACTTTGTCTGACGTTGACCGACTTACGAGATTCTACTAAAGCAGCTGAATACTTCAGTTCATTTTACTGATTTTTTGTCAGACTATGCGATACAATATTTTGGAATAATGTAAAATGACGGTCATTTTATGCATATGTGATTTCTGAAATACAAATTTCTACAGACTGTTTTTCACTCGATTTTTTAGTTCAGTAGAATGTAATTACAACTTTGTATATGATCGTATATTAAATCTGATTTAGTGTAATTTACTTGAAATTGATTATTTAATTGAAAGGAATGGTCAATTAGAAATTGGTTCAATGACAGCGATAGTCGAATTGTAATTAGTAGTGTTCAGGGTACTACTTTCCAATAGGACCATTGATCCTGAATTACCTTGTTCTCATTCACTCGAGTTACTATTTCTTCTATTTTTCAATGACATTCAATAAGTGATTGCCAAGGACAAAGTTTGAATTCAATACTGTTAGTTATGGAGGTTTGGGTGTGGTAAGACTTTCAAGACTGGTTGGGGTTATTCCTGAGATAATGAAAGTATTCCTTTCAAAGTATTTTCAAACCTTTATTTTTTTGTATTCCTTGTACTTTAATAAAAAAAATAGAAATCTGATACCAGAAAATTAATAGTCTGAATATTTAAAAACATTTAATTGAATTTGTTGTGACTTAAGCCTAAATCCGTGAGTTTTTTCAGCATTTTGTTTACAATGAAAAACAAAATAAAAATGTTCTTGTTTGTCCCACAAAATCGGTTAAGCTGTTAATGAGTTAAATTTGGACTTTTTTGTTACAACTTTTTTATATGCAACAGTTTTACAGTTAAACTAAAGAAACAGAGCCCAGATTAGAATTGTTGAGTTATAATTAACAGATGTAAAAATAAACTTGTAAATAGTAAATAAATGAACACGTTAGTGTTCGTTTGTGTGGAGAGTCTTGTGGTTTTCGAGTTATCCGGTTCTCCAGACTTTAATTATCATCTTAATATAGTTTTAAATATTTGACATAAAATTATTTCCACACCCTCTGCAAAAATCTGAAAACTTGATACATTTAATGACTACGATTTTAATTGAATTAATCACTTGTTTATTTAACTATACGTTCTGTACGTTTGCCAAGTTGGCAAACGTATTATAAAGCTATTTATATTTACTTTTGTGTACATTCTCTTAACCTAGGGTAATGCTTTATTTTTAATTAGGATGGGACCACTTTCATTTCTGCTGAGGGCTAAGACTTCTATAGAACAATGGATAAATTACAGTTATATGTTCTGTTAATGTAAGAATAATGTCAGAATACAATGCATATATGTGATGCACGGCACACTAGCAGAACATCTATCTTTTTTATTCAGATATTCTATTGGAGTGATAGATATGAGTACAGTTTAGCGAAAGTAGTTGTACCATTGTTGATATTTGAGATAGTGGGAGTAAGATTGAAAATCTGTTGAGATAATAATTTGTTAGTTAACTTTTTTTAAATTAAAATTAAAGATTAAAGTTCATTGCAATACTGTAATATAATTTTAATTTACTATCGAAAAAATTAAATATACATATATTTCAATTATAACAGATGACAAATATTTACAATCTCAACACTCTGAATCTCAAACCTCTCTTTTATCCAAAGATTATATTTTTCAAAATAATATTGTGCATGAAATGTTAAAAAATGCACTTTGCATTTTGTAGTTACATAACTTCTAAATTATGCAATTGTTTTGTACCCAGCCTTGTAAAACCAGAAGTAATTGTTATTCAATGACCAAATTTTTTTCTTGCTTCCTTGGCAGGGGCCCCAACATTCCAATAGCTTGGGGCCCCGGAATCGCTAAATCCGGCGCCGATTGTGAGTCACTCCAACAGAATACAAACGTCTACCTAAGAAACAGGTCTATAAAAGGTTTTTCAAATAAATGTTTTTTCGTTACGTTGAATTAATATATCTCATCAAAATATTGATATTCGATCACAAACTCTGCCGGAGCAAAATTTCCCAGATCACAATATAAGATTGATACAAACAAGTTCTTCTGCATGTAATGTATATATGTTCAGAGGTGAGACATGTACTGTTTTAGACATGTCTCATGTGTGATCCATATATATATATATATATATATATGTAACAGTCTTGACTCATGCATATATCATAATCGTGGAAAATGCATGCGTCATGCATAAATTCCGTTTAAAAAATCCAATAGTAGGAAACGAATTTATGACCCATGCACAAGTAGACAAATTAGATAATTAGTTCCTCCACAATACTCTATATACCACAAATGCACGTTTACGTCAGATTTACCGTGAACTTTTTAGGATTTGACATTTGAAAATATTTTTGGAGCTTGATGTTAAACTTTGATAATTACCCCTAGTTATTGATTATTCAGATAGTTTACAATTTCAAGCTGTTTCTTCTTTTCTATACATAAATTCTTATCATTTTCGTGCAGAAAATATCAAAGCATCAGTTTTATTTTATAAAGAATATTTTCTTTCATTTTTAAATTGTTTTAAATTGTAGAAAATATCAAAAGATCAGTTTTATTTTATAAAGAATATTTTCTTTCATTTTAAAATTGTTTTATCCAATTAAAATAATTACGAAAAGGAAGTAAATTTACATACGATTCACATAACTTATCATTCACACCATTGAAATGTGTTTTTTGTGATAAAATACTATTGCAAAGCTTTCTCAAATTTACAAACGTGCTTAATTTCACATGCCCTAATTTCTAATTCATTCTATCAAAAACCCAATGTCAAATCCGAAAATTCGTTCGCTCAACCCAAAACCGCACCTTTGTCCTACAAACATTTTTTCGTTAGACTCTAATCAAATTTCCCCTACATTTACAGGCTGCGCCGGAGAAGCAGGAGCCCCTCCAATCCACCCCTGAGGTCACCCCAGAGGCTCCAGAGCAACCCCCAAAGAACGCCGCCGAACCGGCACAGACTCCCGAGCAGGTCACAGCAACACCTGCCGAAACCCCAAAACTGGACGAAACTGCACCCGAAGCCAGCGAGTCCCAACCCGAGGCGACGACTGCGCCACCTGCGCCCCCTATGCCAGAAGCGCCTTCTACAGAGCAAAAACCAGCGGATGTGCCGGCAGAAGCGGTGGTTCCGGAAAAAGCCCAAGACACCAAGAGCCCGAAAAAGATGCGGAAGATCAAGAAAAACCCCACACCGGTCTCCGAACAGGCGATACCTTTACCTCCACCTGAGAGCAAAACCCCGACCAACTAGACCACCTGTATTTTTAATTCGCGAGGCTCGACTCGGGGAACTTAAAAGAAAAATGTAGAAAAGTTACATTTAATTTTCCTCTGCAAAACGAATTTTACAAATTACGAAAATTGTATTATTTAATATCGCAATGTCTGATTCTGATTCCGAAGATCGTTAACTTGATTCAATCAAGTAAGACTCAATCTATTCCGAGCAATCTATCAGTCGTAACTGCAGTAAATAGATGATGATTGAATTTCGCCATTAACCTCGGTCGAGCCTCCAATCGAATTGCGTTTGTTAACGTTGTTTTTCTCCGAGCGACGAGACCAATTGTACGCGGAAAGAATCCAGAAGTCGACGTTTGCAATAGCTGAAAGTCGGTGAAGCTCGAGTCGAACGTCGTTGTCCACCGTGAAACGGTTGTTCGCATCTAGTCCGCTCTGTTGTTGGTATTAGCGTAATTACTCTAATTTAGTTGACGTTAAGGGCCGATCGACGAACCGCCGCGCGTATTTTCGATAACCCTCACTTGGGTCCAGTCGGTGGATAGACAAATTGTTTTCGAGCGGAGCCTGACGCGTTACAGGCGTCCGGCTAAATTTAATCCGCGGCCCACTGTAAGCGACAACGGCGCGCTGACGTAGCGAGTCTCATTCGAACCGGCACGCCGCGTATTTATAGTGCGTTGCGCCAGCGAGACGTTTCTTATGACGATTTCGAGTGGCTCGCACGAAATATATATATATAACGAGTATATACAATTGCTGGGAGGGAAGTGTTGGTTTTCCGCTCTCGATCGATTTTCATCGCAATGGTTTTACGTAGGATTAGTTTATACTTTTGTAATCGCGAGTTTCGACGCAAAATTGGTTGCTTAAAGGACAGCTTGGTGGGCGAAAGAGCGGACTTTCTGACGAGTATTATGTACATTTTACGACGTACTGATCATTTGGGGTCCGAGCTGTTCTGGCGGGGAAACGCATTTTTTCGATTTCGACTTGGAAAACGCGGCGAATCGGGTCTCCGAAAATTGTTATTGCTGTCACGTCGTTGTACCCGCATATGCTTCAACATTTTCTACCACATATAGGATGAACCCTAGTCTGTAAAACTGTTGTCCGCTGATTTTAGATTCCGATTCCGCCCACCTTTCTTGACTCTGAAGCATGGTGGCGATTAACGGTGGAGAATACATGATTTTAATGTACATTTTTAGTTTGTCAGTCGATATCGAGCTACGAGAATAGTTTTCCTACGGATTACTTAAAACTTCTGGACTGTAAGATTAAGAAAATATTGAAAATAAAGTGAATGAATTTCATCACAGTTGACGAGTTGTGTAAAGTATTGTAAGGTTTTCGAATACGAAGTAGTCTCTAAATGGCCTGAAGTCAATACTTAAGGGAATGCAAACTTTGAAACGAAATCGTGAAAGTCGACTTTCCTACATGTCACCTAGATACTTAACAATGCCGTAGAAAAAGCTCTTAAAACGAACGATTTCAGCACCTGTAGAGTAACGAAGCGATCATTTCATATTCTCACGACAAGATATGGAGATATATATTTATATTCTGTGCTCTTGATCATCTTCTTCATCTCGTACACAACGGCCATTCTGTTGGTGGAGTTATATATTTATAATAGTTTTCTATTGTGCAGTGTTCGAAATTAACATGGATTACGTTACGTGCGAATCCTTGTGACTATAAGTTATGTTTGAAATAAGCGAGGAAAAAGTGCTAAATGAATTTCATATAAAAGCTGTAGCCTGTAAATAATTGTTTAAATAGAATTGCATTATTCTTTAAACAAGAACTTGTAACTCTTTGTAACAAAACGAAATAAATATTGTCCGAAAGAAACGTTTCTTTCGTATTCATTCAGTTCTGTATCCCAATGTAAAAATGATGAGAATCATAGCTAAATATCAATGAATATTGAAACAATGGTAAAAATGTATTTTTCACATTTGAATGCCTTTATTGCGTGTCTAATAAAATTATGTATATATAATATGTTATAAATAGAAAATAATTTATCTTAATCAAGAAAATCCTAAAATCAAGTAGTTCCATAAAAAAGAGTCGAACGTTATCCCTAGGTTTTACAAATGTTACTTCGTCGACACACTTTGTACAAAATGTATCGGAAAATTACACAGATTCACAGTACACATAACACCAGCGTGTACCATGTTGAATCACATACAAATATTGCGGTACGCTAAAAGCAAAACGAGTACAAACGCATAATCGTTTCACGAAAACAGTTTTCAAGTATCGAATCACGTGCAACGTGAACCAAAGCAGAGATGAAAGGGAAACTGCACTGCTCACTTTCTCGTTAATTTATTACCATTAGAAACACTTAAAAACAATCATAAATTACTCAAAACAGCGTTGCACAACTTAGCAGACATTTTATCAAATACGTATCCGTTACTCGAGGTATAAAAATTCAGTACGACCAGCAATAGCCAAGATTATTCGCAATAATAACATTAATCATCAATACTCCTAAACATAATCATCGTCTTAACTTTGCAAGCGTGATAGCGTTATTATGACAACTGTTAAACGCGCCCTTTCGGGCGCTGGTTTCGATTGTTCCATTTTTCACCCAACGAAACAGTTTCATCGCAATTCTACTCGACAGTCCCACCTTTCACAAGGAATGCTCTTCAACTGGAAAATGCGGCGATTTACATTGCAATTCATCGTTACAATTTCCTCCTTTTTCGATTTTTCGCTTTTTCAATGCAATTTTCAATTCAGTATTAAACGTTGCACATGCAATCGGTGACGAAATTTGGTACGCGCTTAATTCAACGCCGTCGACGTCAGCACCGCAACGCCGCGCTCGTAGAAGCTGTGGGGATCTTGGCTGGGCGCGATATTGAGGTCGACGGTGAAGAGCAGCTCGGTGCGAGTGCTGTTCAGGTAGACCGGCAACGAGAGCTTGCCCTTGCCGCGGTCCTCGGAAACCGAGCGGACCCAGCGCAGCATCGTCACCGGCAAATCGGTCATAATCGTGGAGGTGAGGTACAGCTGGTTGTCCTTGCACTGGGCGCCTTGCAGTTTGAGTCCGGTGACGGCGAACGAGCAGTCGTCGGTGGCGATGTTATCGCCGTCGCCGATCGTCACGTCGAGCTGCAGCTCCTCGAGCGACCAGCTGTTGGCCTGGGCGATGCACTGCCGGGTCGCGGTGATGTAGGCTTCGGGGTTCAGGAGACCACCAAGCCAAACGGGGAAACTCTGCAATTGAAATTAATTTCGTTTAATAGGAATGAAAATGTTTTGGGGGAGGGGGTGAAAGCGAATTAATTTTTGTAAATAAAAAAGGTTTTTATCCTTGGCATTTGAAGATATTTCGTATAAACTGAAACTATCTTTTTTTTTGTATCAATTGCAAATTAATTTAAAGGTAAAATGAAAACTGTTATTGTATTGATCAATGTAAGTTTAACTTATTATTATTTTAATTATAATAAAATTAATATAACATTCTTTCTATGCGATAATATCCAGCTTAATTTATTTAACTGAAGTAATCAATAATGAATTAATGAATTTAGTCCAATGAACTGAATCGAGCAATTTCTGTTAAATGTTCTATAGATTTCTTTGTGAACTAAATGAATTTTATTTCCTAATATAATAACTTAAATGAAGTCCCATTACTTTGATTTCTTTAGCTCCTCCTTGTGAGACTAATCTTGAAACTTCTTGCAATTGGGAAACTCTGTGACTGAAGTCGGTTATCCATTGAATCACGGTGCAGCCTCGAGGTACAGTGTATCTCCTCCATCCGGCTGGTAAGATGCCCTTTATCAACTCGGAGAGCATTGTACGGTGATAGTTGGTCTGCTTCTTCTCACCCTAAAATCACAATAAATATGTAATTAGATTAACAGATTTTTTTAAATGAAATAAGCAACATAATTACAAATGTGAATGTGGTGATATCATTTTGGTAATACTATTTCACTTTTGAATCTACAAGAATAAAAAGAGGATTAAAGAAAAAGAATATATGCTTGTACGGTGGATAACTGAATGTTTTGAACTTGTGAAAAAAGCTTGATGCTATAATGTACAAGTACACTGAGAAAATAAAATAGTGTTGACAGCTATTTAAATGGTGAAACAAAATATGTTTATTTTCCACTAATTTTAATAAACAATCGGCTCTCAAAATGATCTCATAATGCATTGCAAGTGATTCAATGAAAAATTAATCAAATTACATAAATAATTATCACACAACAAAATAAAACGACAAAGTGAAAAGTTGAATTAACTTAACTTTTAAACTCTTTGAATTAAATTATTTTACAATTATTAATTGAATTCCATGTTATGTTTAACTTGGCAAACAAAATAGTATGAATGTTTTACACTTTGATTTTTTTTGTTTTTTTTTACAGTACAATTTACAATGCAATTTCAAACTATAAAGACTATAATTTGTTACCATTTGAGATCTGATAACGTGACTATTTAAATAGCGAAATAGCGAATTTACTATTGCATTTTCTCAGTGCACAAATTTGCCCACATCAATAAGCACTAGGTCAGTGTAAAACACAAAGAACCAAGACAAAATGAAATCTGACACTGTACCCTGAGCATAAAACTTGCAAAGAAAAATCTGTCCTGAATTAAAGAAAATGAAGAGTCCATTAATACTAAACTTAAAGCCATACTTTCTACTTCAAATATATACAACTTAAATAGGGGAACCTGGTTCAGAAATATGATCTATTATCCTCTCTTTTCATTTTTACCCTCACTTTTAATTGCCACTCCCAACAAAAAATCTCAAAAAACAAAATATATCTTTCCAACAATTTCTTATATTAATATTTTTTAACCATCTGAAATTTCATACATTTAAAATCTCTCCAAGCTCTTTTTTAAGCTAATAATTGAATGTCACTACCTTCACTTTACTTTCCTCTCCATCGAATACATAAAAAACACCCCTCTTTCTACAAACCAGGTATCCCTCATCCTCAAAACCCAAATCCCTCCTCGAATCTCTACCTGGCAAATCATGACAACGTCCTCCAGATCGTGAATGACATCCTGCAGCAGCTTGCTCCCGCTGTTGACCTCCCTCTCGAAGTACCTATACAACGGGTCCTTGATGTTCTCCACTGTCCTCTTGAGTATCTGCAGATTCTTCGGCAATAGCTGTAGCCACGTCGTCGCCGAATTGTACAGTGTCCTCATCCACGAGGGTCTTCCATCAACCTCGGCTTCCCGTGGGGCATCCAGCGATTCCTCATTCGAGTATGCCAGCTCGTCCTCGTCCTCCAACTGCTGCATCTTTAACAGCTTCGACACCAAATCCGTGCCTCGGGTGGTCAGCAGCACTTTTTCTGCATTGTTTGGCAGACCCAGCCATGACGGTGTTTGCCGATCGGACAGCGATTCGATCCACTAAAGAAGAGAATAATTCATTTTTAACTTTCATTTTATACTTTATAATTCATTACTTTATAATTCATTACTTTATAATACTTTATAATTCATTTTATACTTTATTAATTTATGTGTTATCCCAGTTTGGATCATTTCCCCTTAAAAAATACTCTCATTTGGCCAATTTTTAACCATCTCATCAAATGATGTTAACATCATATTAAAAAGGATTTATTAGAGTTAATTAAAATTCCTTAACTACCTTAAGGAAATGGTCCCGGCGGTTTCCGTCAGGCATTGTAATGTGCTTCTGAGCGCCATCTACATTCGCCACCAGGGCAAAATCAGTCTCAAAAGACCTCGGCGTGAATAATTTCCTCAGGAACGAAGCGAGCAATCGCTGGTCAAAATCATTATCGATTTTGCCGCCATAGATGCATTGCGCCAGGAGCGTGATCAGCGCGTCCCAGGGCACCTTCTCCGGGGGCAGGTTGGTGCGGCCCATGGCGGTGCTCTCGATCCAGGTGTCGAGGGTGTCGCAGGCGACGCGCAGGTCGCTCTCGTTGAATTCGTAGTACTTGGCCCAGCCTAGTGGTACGTAGCGCAGCCGCTCCTGGACGATGGCGTGGAACCACGCGAGGAGGAAGTAGAGGCGCGCGCGCTCGCTGGGGGCGCGCATCATCCGCGACGCCGGCACGGTGCTGAACGTGCGCAGGAGGTTCGCGCGGATTCCGGGGGGCGGCTCGAACACGAAGATGCGGCCGGCGCGAAGAAGGTTTACGGGCACTTTCGGGTTGATCTCCATGGTGAGGAATAGTCGGAAGCCGGCGTGAGGCTGTAAGAAAGAGAATTCATTTTTTAGAGAATGAATGTAGTTTTGAATCAGTGAGAAAAATTGAATTAGTTACTGAGACAGGAAATAATGGTTACAGTAATTCAAATTCTATTTTGACACTCTTTCATTCAAATCTGAAGTTCTCTTCCTGAATATATATTTAGGAAGATAATAATTCTTTTATTTAAATCATATAAATCAAATAAATCTATTTATTTGATTTTGTTAAATCAAATAAATAGATTTTGATTTCTTTTATCCATTATTATTCTCTTTTATCCATTATCCGAAGTATTCATCCAAAAAAAAGCACCTGTAAACTGTGCAGCTTTTTCTCCAGTTGCACAAGCCACTGTGGTGCCAAATGCACGTTCTTCAGCAAGACCCATCGTCCTGCCTTCACAGCCATATTGATAGCTCTATCCGCCTGGTTGAAGCCCTCCGCGGAACCGATGGCGATGCTCGCCACCTGTTTGCCCAACTCGGCCGCCAGGTCGTCCACTCTACTAGACGCGTCGAACCCGGGAACGGAGCACAGCAGCGCCGGCACCGTGGCCTTGAGTTGGTCGTCGACCACCGAGGCAAAGTCCAACTCCGCCTCGGCCGCAGCCATGAACGGCTCTCCCAGGGCAGAGGTCACCACCAGCGTCGCCGCGGCGATCACCCGATCCGGGCGGAATGCCTGTATTATAAGCAGCTGGTGCATGGCGGTGCCGATCGGGGAAAGCGGTTTTTCCTCGTCCCAGAGTTTCGGCACACACGTTTCTGGAGTTGGGGATTGCAGCCAGGCTCCGAATTCTGTGCTTCCCTGTTGGATGAAAACGAAATCATTAGAAACAGTTCCTGTTTAAATGGTGTAATTAAATTTCCGATCGAAATCGTGATTAGAATCACTAATTCTAATCAATAGATTTAATTCATTGCATCTGAGTCATAGTTAGAAAAAAAAGCTGGAAGAAAGCTGGTACCTGAATCTTCTCAGCCAGTTTTTTGAACGCCGGCAGCCTCAAACTCAGCCTCATCATCGCCTCCTGCTGCTCCGAACTCAGATTCTGTATCAGAGGTGCTCGTATATTCAAAACGCCCTCTTTCCCTCGCAAGAAGTACGTGAACTCGCTGTCATAAGTCGACTCCGACGAAATTCCTTTCAGATGAATCCTGCACAGCAGCAGAGCGAACGTCAGTCTATCCGTATGCAGCATTCCCCTAGCCACTCGCTCGTAGCACACGGAGAAGAGGTCGCT
The DNA here is from genome assembly GCA_022817645.1 of Ceratoteleas bidentatus. Lineage (NCBI taxonomy): Eukaryota > Metazoa > Arthropoda > Insecta > Hymenoptera > Scelionidae > Ceratoteleas > Ceratoteleas bidentatus. The sequence continues at coordinate 20,272 of JABFPB010000620.1, forward strand.
GGTGATCTGCGCGAGCCTCTGCACATAATCCGTGATGCCCTCCAGCTTGGGGTTCTGCGACAGCACTGAAGTGAAGATATCCAGGAACATCTTCAGCGAGTACTGGTAGAGGAAGTGGATCTGGTTGAGGCTGTCCATGGTGAAGTACATGTTGGAGCAGGCCTGCGACAACGGCAGGTACTGGTGCGACACGGTCTCTATTTCGCCGATAACCTTGTCGGTCTCCTCGACCTTCTTGCTGATGTCCGCAGCCTCCTGTTTGAGTGTCTCGAGTGTGGTGATCACCGAGTCGTCGTCCAGGATTTTTCCTTTGGCATCGTTTAGTGCTTGCAGCAACGACTTTTCCAGTTGGCGTAATCGCAGATGGAACTCGCCTTGGAGTTTCAGCAGGTCGGACCGTTTTTCGTCGATGTCTGGTCTCTCGGCTTTCAGCACCTGGAAAATAGAAATTGAATGAATTCAACAATTTTAATCCAATTAATCTTAGAAAGACTTACTTTCTTTCAATAAAATTTTTTCTATTTGGAAAATAACTAACTTCCTTCTCACTCCCCAAAAATAATTATATCCAGAACCCAAAAACCCACCTGGTTAAGACACTGGCTCTGCAACGAGCTGCGAGTGACTGTAAAGTTGACAAAAGTGACCCTAGAGCAGATATCTGGCGGGAATTCAACAGTGGGGTCGCGAGTGGAGAGGAATATGACGAAAGAGGGCGAGAGGTCGATGTCCTGGTCGCCGAGGGTGATGAGTACTCGACCCCCAGTGCGCCGGAGCTCGCGGTTCAGCACCGGGTTCAGCACCGGGTCGTAGTTCTCCACATCCTGCACGAGCAGCGGGTTGCCGAATCGGAGCGCGCTCTCGAGGTTCTTGCGGAACGAGTCGTCGAGGAAGCTGGTCTTGGTGATCTTGCGGTCCTTGAACTCGTTCATGATGAACTCGGTGGCCTGGCCCGAGGGGTCGATGATCAGCGGGTAGCGGTTGAAGCGCTTCAGCATGATCGCGTTCTCGGTGCAGAGGTCGTCCGTGGGCAGGGCATTAGCCTGCCAACGGAGTCGCTCGTCGGGGTTCGAGAGGTACTCGGTCCGGGCGATGTCCGAACGGAACTGCAGGTTCGCGTGGTGCAGGTGCTGGCACCAGGTGGTGAAGAGGTTTTGACGGTACTGAAATCGCAAAAATTGACATTGTCATTTTTCATTTCAATTTTCATTTTTTAGAAATAAAGATTTTTTGAAGAAAATGTCGATGCAAAATTATGATAGGTGATGTATTTGTGGGAAATAATGCAAAAGAGCTTATTCATGTGAAATTGTATGTATCTGTGACGGAAAACCTACATGTTGGTCAAAGTAACCAGCATAAGCCAGGAAGGCGGAGGACAAGAGGACGTCTCCGATGATGGTGGACATCTGGCTCTTGAAAGTCTCACTGGTAGCCTCCCAGCGGCCTTTCTCCATTCCGAGGGACTTGAGTAGGGCGATGGAACGGTCCACTTTGCCCTGCACGTTCTCCAAGTCTGTCTTGATCGCCTGTGCCTGCGAGATCAGTTGGGCGTACTCCTCTTTGTACGAGGCGATACTCCGCTCCAACTGGGTGATCAAGTTTTTAACTTCCTCTCCCTTTAATTTGTTAGTTTCTGCTTGGTTCTCGAGCGAGTGAAGCTCGTCGCGCAGCGGCTCCACGCGCTTCAGCATGTCGGCATATTCGATCTAAAAGAAACAATAAATTAATCATAGGAAACAAATGTTAATTTATTGAACAATGTTGTTAACACATTTTCAATATATTTTTCAGAAAAGGTACTGAATTAAAAAATGTAATCAATGAACAAAAATTATATTTAATAAAAGGTCTAAATAATTATGATAATATGAGTATTAAAAACATTATTTTTGTGATAAATAAACAAATTAACCGATATAAGTAATTGTTATAAAAATATAAAAAGACATAAACAATTAATGATAAAATATTAAGTTTTTGATGTTCACCTGAGCTATCGCCCATTTCACCATAGGCCCACAAGCCATACTCGCTCTGTTGACTTTCTCAAAGTTGTAATCCGGGTTGCTGAGGTAACGACTCTTCATCTTTTCACGGACTTCGTCGCTAGATGGAGGGTTGAAATTCATTAGTTGGTGAATATGAGGGTGGATAGATTAAGCAGTTGGAAAAGATGGTAGGGATGTTGAAAAAAGCTTTCGGGTACGACTTGACGATTGGAGAAAAGCGACTGATGGGCTTTGGACAAAAATACAAAAACTACATAAAAGAGTCATTGGAATCAACAGAAATTGAAGACAAGTTTACAATTTCAAATCTACTTGGATGTGAAGACATGTAAAACTTGGATGCAAAACGCTGCGAAATGTAACATTTGAAAGTAACTGAATACAATTTTTGTAAATGTAGGTTTGGAAGACATTGGTTGTAAAAGTAGAATTGTCATTGTAACTTTCACTTTAAATCACAGTATTTACAATAAATTCATTGAAGTTATGATTTGTGTTAATTTTCATGATTGCATACATTTCATGTTCATGCTGATTAGTCAATTGTAATTATTTGTACAAATATTCCATATATACGCGACATTTACTGATTCCAAATACTGAATGAAAATTCATTTTTCAAGCAGAGAGAATATACACTTTTCTATATGAATTTTGCTCTAAACTGTCTGTATATATGAAATGTTTTCAATCATTTAACAATAATTTAACTATTAACAAATATTATCTCTTAATTGTCTGACGAACCAACAGGCACTTTTCACCAGTTTATGCAAACACATAAGCAAATTGCATGCAATATTACAGAAGCATTCAATCGTTTGTTTAAAGGTGAAGCTCATGTCTCAAAATCTTCAAACTGACGGCACTAATTCTCTCACAAAAACCCTCCCCTACAACGTCTACGAATTTTAGCAATCAATGATATCGCTACAAACTCTATTCTCATTGCATATCTTCCAAAAACTCTCTCTTAACTCAAAACTGAAAAGAGCAATCCATCAAAACTCGCAACTTTCCGCTACGACAAAGACCAATAAAACCATTTTGAAAATAAGACTATTTTTCCTAAGTCACCCCCAACTTTGCCCAAAAATCTAACTAAAAATCAACCAATCCGCATTGTCATCTCTCCCCATTTCAATCCACACTTCTACTCCCCCCTCAAACTCCCTCAAACCCAAAAGGAATTCGCGACTACTCCCCCCCCCCCACTCAACGTCCACGCAACTACCAAAATGATAATCTGGCATGCTTACGTAATATCCTCGGTACTAAAATTAGAGACAATGGTATTGATAAAATTGTCCCTCATGATGACCGCACGAATCGACTTCCAGTCGCTGGCGTTTTCACCGAGCAACAGACAGATTGACTCCAGCGCGACTTTCACGATCGCTGGTGGATTCGCCATAGTACGAACCTCGACCAGGTGCTGTTTCTTTATCGACTTCACCGCTATACAAAACCAAAAGCAAATACAAACGTTGTATCTCTGATCACGACTCGAAGCTGCTTGCAATGGTCAACAAGTACAATTAAGTTATTCGGGGCGGGGGGACGGAGGGGGGGGGAGTTGATTGCCGATTAATCATGAGTTACACTGATGATCCTGCCACCCTGTAAAGTGATTAGGCGTCGCACGATTAGCGCACAAACGAACACGCGTGTCAGGACAAAAGAACATGTAGTGAAGCCAAGTCGGACGGTCGCGTCGTCCCGTTATTCGGAAATGATTATGCCGGCCAACAAGCGTCTGGGCATTCCAGTCCTGGCGAGCGGCGCTTACGTGATCTCTTCGGTGTTGAAATTGACAATCGTCGGGATAAAGCTGTCCTTCATGGTGACCGCGCGGATCTGCTTCCAGTCGGTCGCGTTCTCGCCGAGCAGCAGGCACATCGACTCGAGGGCCAGCTTTACCAGGCCTGGCGGGTTCGCCATCGAACGGATCTCGACGAGGTGTTGCCGCTTGATTCCCTTTACGGCTAGATTCGTTGTGGCGTAATGCAACGGTTTTTTAGCGAGTGAAGTTAGAGAGGGTGCGAGTTAAGGACGTGTCGCAAGACGGGTCTTACTCGTGAGTTTTCAAACAGTCAGAGGAACAGTCGAAATTTATTTTGATAGTTATTAATATATTAATAATTCATTTGATTTGAACTTTTAAATTGTTTGAACACATTAAAACTTTACGATTATTTGAACTGTTCAAACTGTTCAGGAACAGTTCACCTTTCAATCTTTATCTTTGAGAAATGTAACTTAAATTCAATGAGAAGTTTGAGATAATAGGTTTGGACTGTTCGTGTGACGATGCTTCAAAACGATGTCGGATTAAGTAAAATATTCCAAACACAGTTGCTGTTCCCATACGGTGCTGGGACACATGGGAAACGAGCATACCGTTTTGCGCGTCGATAACGGCGGGTTCGACTTGCGCCAAGTCCGCCATGACGTTGTCCCTCTTCTCATTGATAGCGACGGTTTGGATGGCCAAGTTCTGCTGAATCTCTTGGCTCTGGACTTTCTTCTTCTCTGCTTCCTGCTGGTCCTTAACCATCTGCTTCAGTTTCGCGTTGGCCGCGTCGTTTTTCGCTTGTAACTCCTACGAGAAATCACAATTAACTTCCGGACAACTGATTAAACAAAATGTCGCGTTTGATTAATTTCCAGGTGAAATGAAAAGGCAACCTGAGACTTGACGGCTAAGCTCTTCTGCATCTCTTCGACCTGCTCGACGGTCTCGGCGATCTTGCTGAGACCGACGTTCAGATGCAGCTGCTGCTCTTCCAAGTCGCTACGCTTCTCTTGGTACAGTTTCACGAAATGGTTAATAAAGTCGAGGTAGTGTCGCGGAGTGATGGCCATGGTTCTGCTGCCGCGTTTGGCCAGCCTCGCGTTCGCCTTGTGCAGTGTCTGGTGCACGTACACACAGGCATTGATTACGGCGTCGCGGTGCGATGGCTGTGATGGTATTAGGGAGCAAGATGCAGGGAAAAAGTCGGGGCACTTCCAGGTCGGTCGCTCCAGGTCCACTTGGTTCGTGAACTCTTTGCCGACCTGGAAGAAGGCGTTGTCGGACCAGTCGCCAAACCAGTTCAAGACACATCTGCAAAAGACATTTATGGAATTACAATTAAGGAAAGAGTGGAATGGCTAAAATGATAATACAAATGATTCCCAATTTATGGGAATCATTTTTGCCGTTTCTTTCACATTTTAGTTAAGAAGCAGAAAATACGATAGCAGTGTCATTTAATGTCAAATTTATTTTGAAGCCGTTTTGAAGAAAAGCCTGGTGGCGAAATTGTGACTTTAGGGAGTGGGTTGAGGAACATGCCTGTTGAACAAGGCCGGCGATGTCGCGGCACGGTCTTTCAATCCATCGGTGTTCGGGTTCATCGTGAAGACGACGTGCAGGTTCTTCATAACCTGCCCAGTGAACCACTTGTACAGTTCCTCATTGGAATCGAGCATGAGGCCCTCTCGTTGGGCGCCCTCTTTGCACTGGGTCATCAGAGTGGTGTACTCGTCTCCCTCAAACAACCCTGGTACTTCTCCGTTCGCCAACAAGGTGTTCATTCTCTCGAGGAATCCGGAGTCCAAGACATTGGACTCGTCGAGGATGAAGGCAATCTTCTCGTCCTTGCAGCCGGAACGACGCAGGACCTGACGCAGGTCCTCGTCAAAATCTTCACCAGTATATTTGTTGTGTACCTTGAAAGTTTAACCAATTGAAAACCTCTTTCAAATTCAGTTGCAGATTGTAGAATTTTTATTATTTAATTGGATATTAAAAAGGGGGTTTTTAATATCCAATTAAAACCCAATCTACCTTGATCTGGAATATCGACAGCCCGTTCATCCACGCGACGAATCGCGACAGAGTGGTCTTGCCGGCGCCAGAGACACCAATCAAAAGCAGGTGTCCCTGGGGCTGGCGGAAAATTCTGTCGATCCGCAGCACGTGGTCGAGGACCTCGTCGAACAGCACCAGCGGCACGTCCAATTCCTCCTCGTAGAAGACCTTGAGCCTTGCGCGCACGTAGTCGCGCAGGTCCTGCCGGTTCACCGGCACGTAGTCCTTGGACAGCCAGTTGCTGTAGAGAATGGGTCGAGCCAAGGCCTTCTCCTGGTCGACGCCGACGAAGTGCTTGAGGGCGACGGTGTCGATGTTCTTGTTGGTCCAGGCGCGCTCCGAGTCCTCGACGAGGCGGTCCTGGAAGAGGCGCAGCGCCTCGTGGGCCCAGAGCCGAACGAGGCCCTCGACGGAGAGGTAGTCGAGGGGTCGGATCGCCTCGCAGATGCCGCGCACCCACCGGGTCATCTCTCGGGGCGAGTAGACGTAGTGGGGCTGCATGTCCTGGGTGAAACGCTCTTGGGAAGCGAGGTAAAACTCGACCATGGCGTTGGTTAGGGGCTCGGCGTATCCCTTCAGCGAAGGTGTCAATCTAAAAGAATTTCCAGATTATTCGTATTGTAGGAACGATTTGGACCTGACTTTGAATTTAATCGTTATAAATCGTAACGAGATTCTATAATTTTGGGAGATATGATTGGATAATGTCCAGTCCGATGTTCAAAACCGTTTATTTTGTTTCGAATTGTAAAGAATTTCCATTTTGCTTTTCGCAAATATATGAATATAAGTACCTTAACATGGCACGAGTGAAGGTTCCATAAATCTGTTTGAGCGAAGTTTCTCCAGGGTAATCGACATAAATGACTGGGACGTGGCGCAAGAATCGATGACTGAGTGGCTTTCTTCCGGGATCAGTCGGGGGATTGCAAGCTCCCACGAACTGAATTCTCTCCAGACTGACCCAAGCTTGGTCACTCGTCCGGTAGAATCCGCGGTGTTCCACTAGCTGACGTAGGAAAGAAATGACTCTCTGAGTTCCATAGTGGTCCATGTCCGGCAAGTTGATTTCGTCGCAGAAGAGGACGAGCCATTTTCCAAGTTGCACTGGAGAGAGTATCACGCCGTTCGGTGTTTTGCGGTATTCACAGTAGTGGTCGAATGTTTTCAGTAGAAGTTCTGGGGTGGTAGCGGAGGAGAAATTGAGGCCGACTACTTCCATGTCCGGTAAAGCTCGCAGGGCGGAGAAGAGGGTCATCGTTTTTCCGGAACCAGGAGGTCCGCAGAGAACTGAAAAATTTGATTCATTGTCATAAATGGAGACTAATTCAAATGTAATATAATATGTTTCAATTATATTTTTTCCTATTTGCTATAGTAATATATTTCATTAGGAAAATCATGACAATTTTCCTAATGATCTACTAATTATTCCATACTAAATTAATGTATAAGAAATAAAATCAATTACCCAAAGGTTTATGTTCCGCCAACCAAGTATACAGCAAGCTCTCATGCCTAACCGTATCCAAAGTCGGCACCACAATATCCGGACTTGCGACTTTATGTGTCTCCACCTCGATCTGCGGCACCTTATTACTCCACGGCAGCCACTCCCCATAGATATTCACTTCAAAGTCAATGATCGGAATATTCATCTGCGCCGGCAGCGGCACCGTCGTGATCGACCTGATAAAGTCACCCAAATCCGACCTCACTTTCAGCTTAGCATCCCCAGCGAAACTCCACAGCAGCGCGTACACCAGGCACTTCGGCATGTACTTCTCCAGCTGTTCCGGTGGCAGCGGAAAATCCATATGAGCATGATTGTACTGCAACACATTCCTCACCGCCTGGTTCAGCATCGAGAACAACGAACTCAACGCCCGCAACCTCGTGAAGTCCATGATATGCTCCTGTTTCATAGCGTACTCCAGACACCTGACCACCAGCCCATCCGGTGCGAAGTAGCTCTGCAAAATTCCCACTACCTCCCTCTGGACTGAGAGTGCCGGAGACACTGTGTCCTCTTTCTCCGTCTTCTTGCTGGAACTCTCCTCCTCCCCATCTTCCAACGGCAGGTTCTTCAGTCTCAGCATGTAATTCTCGAAGATCATCTCCGTCGAGAGAACATCCTCGGAGAACCAGACCATTCCGCACCGAGAAACCGTGGCCAGGGTGGCGTACTTAAGGTCCTGGACCTCAAACATAATTCGCACGTTTGGCGGCAGACTCAGACGTTCTCCATTGGGCAGGGTGAGGAGCTTGTTGTCGTCGAGCACGGAGTTGAGGTTCTCCACCCACTCGGGGTCCACGTCGCCGTCGAAGATGATCCACTGGCGCTTGTTGATCTCGCCGCGGACGTTGTCGATGATCTTGCGCAGGATGTGGGTGAAGAGACCGTCGGTCCACTCACGGGTGTTGGGGTCGAGGACTCCGTAGAGGGTTTCCTTGGAGATGGCCTTGGGGTCGATCACGTGGGCCACGCCCTCGGTGCCTTCGAATCGCTCGAGGGCTTTTAGAAGGACACGCCAGGCGGTACTCTTTCCGGAACCACTGGGGCCCACCATCATGAGGCCGTGGTTGAGGTTGCAAATTTGGTAGAGCTGGAGAACCTGGGGGGAAATGTTGAATGTTAGGCTGGGTTTCGGAGGGTGGGTGGGGAGGAAATTTGATGAAGAGTGAGAGATGAGTTGGGTGAGAGCTGGAGAAGTTGGAGGTATGGGATGATAGGTTGGAGATTTGGAAGGTAGGATATTGAGGGGAGGAAAAAGTGAGAGATGAGTAATCTCTCATTTTTCCTCTCATCAGATTTGATGAGAGGAAAATGAGAAATGTGATACAGTTGAAGAATCTGAAGGAAGAATGTGGGATATTAGATTGGGGTTGGAAGACAGGATATTGAGGAAATTTAATGAAGAGTGAGAGATGAATCAGGTGATGGATGAGAATGACTAGTTAGCTGTACGGGAGAATACGATAGAAGGTGCTACGCTGCAGAAACATTTCAGATTAGAGGAAATAAGCTGGGTCTAGCAGTACAGATAGTTGGTCACTTTTCATCGAATTTCAGAGTTTTCCTCAAGACTGAGTCTACTGAGGACGACTACTAATGGGTTGAATTGTTCACAAATAAGTGTCACAGTTTGAAAGGCTGATACACATTGACACTTTAGCGATAAACATTCATAGTCAGATCGATCTCACCTTTTCCACCCAGGTTTCACCGAACATTTCCTGAGCGAGCATGAGGTAAATTTGTGTATCATTAGGGACTCTGTCTTGCTCGACAAAGACGGTTGTTATATTTCAGAAGTTTGGTTCATGCGCTTTTCTCGTTAGTTTCGAACGTTCAGTTTGACCTTGTTAGCATTTCATTCTCTTTTTTCTGCTGAGATTTTTTTTCTAAAGCTACGATACTGCGGTCATCATCTTACAAATACATATCAAAAACTGGGACTAAAATAATTTTAGACCTATATTTGCTTCTACCTCATTTTGGGTCTAGCGTAAATCTAAGTCAATAATTTTTTTAATTTTCAACATTTCTTCACTCAACATACTATAAAACCGAAACGTAATATCAACTCGCATTTTCCAAAATTTCAATATCCAGCTTAACTATGCCCCAAATATCCCAAATTACAAAGCAAGTGCATTATCTAACATAAGGGACTACTTCCAGTAGTTTTGATGTATAAACGTATGAGCCTCAACTAACCTTTTCTTGCCATGCGCCACCTTGTTCGTCTCCTTCACCACAAACGAGATACTCTTCAGCACAGACTTTTCTGATTTCGTCTTTCAGTCCTACAACAAGAAAACGAATTTTCATTAACTTTTGTCTTTCTCAAATTCAATTCGAAAAAGATGTCTTCCGCGAAACCTGTCGCACCTTTCATTTCAGCTCGTGTGTAATTAACATTCGGGAACACGTCGTTCAGCAGGCTGAACAACAGCGGAATATCTTCGGCCACCAGTTTGGGTACCATAGTTTCGCAGACGGACTGAATGAGAATTTCCTGTTCCGGTAGATTCTCGGCAATCGATGCTTCGTCGATGTTGGTTTCGCCGCGACTCTGCTTGCCTTCTTTGAGCTTTTGAATGCGGTCGCGTTTTACGTTACCAGCCGATATCAGCACGGATTTCAGGGCACGAAGTCCGAAGTCGTAGTGTGATTGGTTCGACAGTTGTTCGTCACAGAGACTGTAAAATCAATGACGATTGCTTATAATTATTAATAATTGCACGAGAAAGGAATTTTCATTTTCATTCCATTATGTAATGTAAATAACATTTTACATTACAAGATATAGCTTTTTTCCTTTTTCTGTCTAATCTATGACGGTATTTCTGTTATGTATAAAGGTTTAGTAAAAGACATTCGACGTACGTGAAGAATGGCACGATTTTGCAGGCCAATTTTTCGGCTGTCCGGAAGCCCTGGCTGAAAAGCATGACTTCCGCAATGAGATGACGATCTGGGGTAGTCATCGCCAGAGAGCGGAAGAGCTTCTTCAAATTGTCAGGCAGGTTGGATCGACCCGCGTAACCAGGGTTCATGGTGATGAATATAGCCATGTCTGCGGAGACTTTCACTTGTTTGCCGACGAGTTCGACGGTCAGAGTTCCCTCTTTCTTGCCCTCCATTTGGCTCTTCAGTGCTTCTTGGATGGTTTGAACTTGCTGAGATACTGCAGATAACATGCGCTCTTCCAGACGGTTGAATTCGTCGAAACAACCCCATGCACCTACTTGGCAGAGACCGACGAAGATACGTCCCATTGCCTTAAACATTCAGACAGGAAAATTAAGTCTCTAGTTATATAGTACATATATCCGTAATACGACTGGAAAAAGTAAAGATGAAAGAATTGACAATTTGATTAATAACTGTATTGGTAATTAACAGATAAGTACGAATCAAATTAATCTAATTAATCACTTGATTTTTTATTTCCAAAAGCCTTTCCAACTTTAAATAAACTTCAAAACCGATCAAAATAATTCTGCCAACCCTGAAATCGAAGCCATACCTGGAAATCGAATGTCTCATCGCAATTGAACACCAGCACGAATCTTCCCAATTGATGCCCCAGAGCCTTCACCGACTCCGTTTTACCCGTGCCAGCAGGTCCAAACGGCGACCCACCCAACCTTGCCTCCAGCGCCTGCGTCATCGTCAAATAACACCTGTCCGTCAGCGGGGTCTGCACCAGCCTATCCTGCACCCCCAAGTACTCAAACCCATAGAAGAACTGTGCATTCGCCATATGGATCGTCAGCTGCTGCAACACCTCCGTCTGCCTCGGGTCAAAGTAGAACCTCATCTCGCACAGCCACTCGAACGCCTTCGGGTTCGACACCTTAGTCGCGATCAGTCTCCTCGTCACCGTCCTCTTGTGCACAAACTCATTGATCAAATGCTCCAGCTTCTTCCTCCTCAGCGCCGGCTGCTCCTGCAGCACCGAGTCCGCCAGGATGTTCAGCGTCAGCTCCACCTGGTTCAACACCCTCTCCAACGGGTCACTAGACCCCGGCTGGTTCTGCGCCTCCTGCAGTGCCGCCTCCACATCCTCTGACCACAGGATCTGCGCCGCCAACACAATAATCTGCGCCTGGTAATTGTCGCACCAGGTCATGAACGCCCTGGAGTTGATCTTGCCTTCCTTAAACTGCTTGATATCCTGCACAGCCCTGGCCAGACTCGACGCCAGGGTCATCCGCATCTCCCGCTCCACCAGGGTGAGCCACTCGTTGATCTTCGGATGGTCCACCGTCGACACCGGGTTGCTGAAGATCACCTCCTCGCCCTCCCGCGACGCGATCCCCTTGATCACCGTGTTGTCCTCGTTCAGGATGATCGCCGCCACCCCGGCGAACATCTTCTTGAAGTGCTTCTGCAGCCGCGCCACGTTCTTGCTGTTACCGATGATCTCCAGCAGGTCTTCGTCGCCCACGAAGTAGAACCTGGGGAACGACGTGCGCTCGCGCTCCAGGTACTCTCCGAGCGCCTTCTGTATCTTCCCGAGGAGGTCTGCAAGGCGTTCGAGAGCCCTTTGTACTGCAGGAATGTTGAGGACGTCCATTACCATTGGGAATTTGGAGACCTTCTTCATCAGCCCGAGGAACTCGGAGCTGATGCTCTGGAAGCGCGACGTCTCCACCGGGAGCAGCGTCTTGATGTCCGCGCTCCCGGAGAAGATGCCCTCCAGGTAGACCCAGCGCCGCTGCACGTCGATCCAGACGTCGAACAGCGCGTTGATCCGGTTGAGCTTCTCCTCCCAAGTTAGCGCCTCCTCCTCGAAGACCTTGTAGTAGGGGGAGAGCTTCATGGCTGCGAGGGAGTTGATGTGTTCTTTGACTTTGTTGAACAGGTCGTCCCATCCGCGGATGAGTTTGCACTTGTTCTGGTAGTTGATCAGGTCCAGCTCGTAGGTCTGCCAGGACTCGCGAACCTGCTTCAGGAACTCCTCGAGCGCCATCTCCCCCTGCGCCACCAGGATGATGTCCTTCACGATGCCCTCGTTCTTCTGCAGGTTCACGTCCCAGACCTGGCCCAGGGTGAGCTCGCTCAGCACCCAGTTCACCCTCAGCTGTTTGGTCAGCTGCTTCCAGTGCCTCTCCTTCAGTGCGTCTGACTTGAGCTCGATGATCAGCATGTTCACCTTCGTGTACGACTGCAGCATCTTCTTCACGTACTCGTAGGAGGAGTACTGGCGTAGTCTCGCCGGGAGTTCTTTGAGTTGGGTCATCATCCCGTCCAGCTGCTGGCGCAATTTCCGAGGTTGAACCGAGAGCCAAGGCTTCTCCCGCGTCTCGTCGATCTGCGCCCAGACTTTTGACAACTCTGACCAGACTCCCCTCAGGTCCTGCAGCTCCTCGAACACCACCGACATCCGGTCCTCGCTGGTCGAGATGCCCGCGGATTCTTGCAGCTCCAATGCCTCCTTGGCCTTCGCGACGTTGTCCCTCTCTTCCTTCAACCGAGCGTACTTGCTCTCGAACAACTGCAGCTGCTGCAGCGCGTCGTCCGGCCGGAGGTGGCCCTCCACTGGTTTTCCCTTCTCCCAATCTCCCAGGAAGTCCGCGGTCCGGCTCTCCACCGCCTTGTCCTCCGCCACGATCTTCATCTGCAGCGACGCCACCTGTGTCTGGATGCTGTTGTCCTTGCGCTTGATGATCTCGTTGAACGCGTCCCACTCGCCCTCGATGTTGTCCACGTGCAGCCAGGTTGACGGGAACTGGAACCGCTGGCGCTCCAGGATCCGCTGGCCGTCCCGGTACACGTCCACCAGTCGCTCCCAGGCCTTCATCTTCCGCTTCAGCGACTGCACGTAGGTGATGAACCCAACGGCGTCGGAGGTGCTCGCCACTTCGATGGTTTGCTGCTCCAAGTCGCTCCTGGATTTGGACACCTGCGCGTGGAAGCTTGCCATCTCGCTACCGAGCAGGGTTCCGAACTTGCCGAGGGTCTCCTTGTGCCAGGAGTCGTATTTCAGGGACACCTTGCTCTGGACTTTGGCGAAGTCGATGATCACCGGTCCGAACTCGCGTCTGGTGTCCGACGTGTCGAACGTCGTGCGGGACTTCTTGATGTCGTTGAGGCACTTCATCCAGAGGTTGATCTCCTCGCCCAGCTTGCCGTACAGGTTGTCCGGCTGGAGGTCCCAGAGAGCCTGGTAGCGCAGCCACTGGTCCACGTAGTTGGCGATCTCGGTCATCTTGGACTCGATGGCTTCGTAGGCAGCCTCCAGCGCGACTTTGCCACTTGGCAGCTTGGTTAACAGATTGCGGTAGGTCCCGGATTCAGGTCGGTCCAGGCCCACCTGGTACCTGGAGCTCTGCAGGCGCACTTGGGAGGTGACGATGGCCTGCCAGGCGAACATCTGCTGCATGATCTGGAAGCGGGCGTCCTCGATGCTGGGGTAGAGGTACATCATCTGGTTGGTGATGCGCACCTCGTGGATCTGGTTCTGGATCTTGGGGTCGCCGCCGGGTTTGTGGGTGGGCTGCGTGGGCGCGTCGGTGTCCATGCTGAGGTCGACCTCCTTCTTCTGGCCGGTGAGCGCGTCGGTCCAGGCGCGGATCCCGGCCTCCAGGCGCGCGGCCATGTTCTTCTCGACCTCCTCATTGAGCCGGGCCACCCAGATGTGCAGGTTCGAGTAGTTCTTGAGGGAGAGCTCGTCGACGGATTTCTGGATCTTGGTGAGGATCTCGGCGAAGGTGTTGGCGGAGTAGGGGCAGGTCTCGAGGGAACGCACGTCCACGTCTAGCTGCTCTTCAACGGCTAGGAGATCCTCCACCTTCTCTTGGAACGAGACCACGGAGTCCGAGAGCCTTTGCACGTAGGGGTCGAGCTTGTAGCTCTCCCAGACGAGGGCGAAACCCTGGTGGAACATGGGGTTGGTTACGTGACGATTTTTTTTACGAGGGCAAAGCACGCGAAAATGCATTATGGATATTTTATTTTTAAGGAGGTGTTGGGGCATGATGTTTTAGAGGGACAAGGATGGAAGAACTAAAGCGATGAACAAATTCACGAAAACCATCGAAATG
>JABFPB010000621.1:9958-34686 GCA_022817645.1 Ceratoteleas bidentatus
CCCGCCCGCGCCTGGGCGCGGGGGGGGGGGGGGGGCCGGGCGCGTGACCTTGGGGAGGATTGGTACGGGTTCGGGCAGCGGAAGTCCGGGTTCGGCCGCTAATGAAGACTGAGAGAATTAGATCGGGGAAGGAACTGGGAAATGGAGACTGGCAGAGTTTGCATTTGGTTGATGGTTTAGACTGGAAATCTTGGGGAGGAAGTTTTAAGTTGCAGTGTTAAAAAGAGGTGTTTGAGCGAAGAAGAAGTTACTTGGATCAAGAACTGTCACAGATAAAAAACTCCATTAGGAGTAATGTGGATGGTCCTAATGTTTCTAGGCGGATTCTGTCAGTACTTTGACACATTTTGTATAGGTTTTAGTATGCGTTTTTGTAGCCCATGTGTAATTACGTACATTTCTATTGGCGTCTAATTGTAGGTCCGTGTCACAATCGTAAAAAGTTAGTTCTAATGGTTTCTAGAAGGTTTTTGTCAGTGTTTATATATATTTCATGGGTTCTGATAGATTTTTTAACTAGGGTCTTAATATTTTGCCAAAACTGTAGATGCTGAAGATAGACAAGTGAAGGTCTTGAAGGAAACTGTCCTGAGCCAAAATAGTATACTGTTTTGTCAGAAGGTAGTGCTGTATTCTTCATAACAATTGTATGTTATAAAATTATGATGCGACCGGTGTTGCTCAAGACATCACTATCTCAGCCCAAAACAGTGGCTATTTTGGATCAAGATTTTGAATTGGATACACTGAAGAAGTATAATGTTTTAGTGCAGTTTTGTCTGCTTAGATTCAAAACTTTTTTTTGCTTGATTCAATAAACCTAGTGAGAAGACAGTGACAGTTTTTGCTCAATGGACATATTTTTAAGAGTGTACTGACCGGGGTTCTGGGTTTTTTAAGGTTGGAGTCGGAGGAGAATCAGTACAGATTACGGAAAATTTAATAAAAACTCTCCAATATTTTTTGGCAGACGAATGGCTAAAGTTTTGGATACGTTACAATGACTGATACATTCGTAGTTGCATACAATGCATTTTTCAGCTTAGACAGAAGAGATTAAAACGTTACTGTCTGCAATGTAAAGAATACAGTTCAGTTTTTTTCTTATAAGTTTCGAAAGAAGCAAAGATGGTTTTAATGGCACCTGAAGGAATATTTTAAGCTAAAATCCAAACAAATCGTAGTTTATAATAGGACTTAATACTTTGACACAAAGTGTCTCTATATGTTTCTAAACTTTCTCTTATAACCAGCGATCTTGCTATGTTCCAATTTTTTCATAATTATTATATGATTTGTTAATAATAAAAAAAAAAACTACTTTTGATGCATCTACAGTTATGGCGAAATATTAAGACCCCAGTTAAACAAATCCATCAGAAACCATTAAATTAAAATGAATTCAGCAGAATAAGATTGTACAATTCCCAATTCACAAACAATAAATGTTAATTTTGCTTAGTCGACTTCTATTCCGAAGTCGATGCCATTTATGGTATCTAATTAATCTAATTTATAAATCTAATTTGTGGTTTATAAAATATTCTACTCTAATCGGAAATAGAAAAATATGTTCATCTAGAAACTGATTCTCAGAATGGAATTCACTTAGAACGTTTTCTATGCTAGTCGGGAAATGGAAGAAAACAGAAAATGTATGTTACTCCATTAGAGGATATAAGTTTAATTTCAATAACAGAATTGATATTGTGAAATTTTAATTTCACAAGTCTTGTTGTGCATGAATTACGTTGTGTTGGTCACGTTATCCCCATAGTAATCATTTGATATTTATAACATGGATGTGCATCAGCAACGAATTTTACCGATAAATTAAAAATACTTGTGTTAATTGCCTGTAAACAATAATTAACACAATACTGTTTACAGGCAATGTACCATTTTTTAAATTCTCCTTTTACACAGCCGGTACGATCTGAATCATGCAATTTCGGTCACAATGACTCGATGACGAAACATACTGCGTAGGTTTCAGCATAGTTTACTTTGCTGCGTCACAGTTTTACGACATCACACGTTGTTGTGCCCTCAGCCTTTTTGGGCCGAGGCAGGATTAGGGAGGTCGGGGTCAGCCCCAACTTGTCTTAACTTGTATGCGCTTGTTGACGTTTAGGATGAGGCTCGAGAACGTGCTCGAATGCTGGACGAGGGTGTCCAATCGGGTGTTTTCTTTCCGCGGGATCAGGCGGGATTTGATTGGTTCGCGATTGTCACTCTTGATAAAAGGGAGTCAATTATTCAAGGATGAGCCGGCGGATAGCTTTGCGCTCAATACGGTCGCGAATTTTGTTATGCAATTTGGGGTGCATCGATGTTCGATTACGTGTCGACGCGGCTGGACGGTATTTATTTTGACGGGTCTAATTCGGTTAAAAGGGTTAATTATTTGGAGAGGGGAAGGAACGCCGCAGAGTGGGGTGGGTTTTGAGAAGGCGATGTCCTCCTCGCTTCGATTGCAAATCGACGAAGATTCCTGTCGAGAACGACATTCTGCCGGGATATTTTCTGGGGGTGGGAAACGATGGGGAATTCACTGCTGGGATTGTTACTGGGTGTGAGTTTGCATTATCGATGCATCAAAAATTCCGAGCCGTCTTCGGAACTAGTTGCAATAGTTGGCACGTGAACGAGGATTTTCGTTGGCGAAAACCAACAACTTTCACTTCGAAAGTCAGCGACAGCACGCGAAATTAGAGTATATCTTTTCCGAGGATCGTATTTCCTTCGTAACCGGTGACTCGCGCCCTTTTAATTTTCTTGATCACGACAAGAAAAACGGGTTATCGATTTCGCCGAGGGTTTGTTGGCAGCATTTCGTATGCGTTCGGGGTGGTTGCGAGCCGCGCCAAGTGTTGCTCCGGCCAACGGGCGAAAATGGGCACTTGATTGCTCCGTCGAACGGGATCGGTAACGGATGTTTTCGCCGATTTCGTCGAGAGCTAAGATTATCAGGTGGGAGACTATTAGACAATGGCCATTTACGGGATTAACCATCACGGCTCAAACGATAATTGACGATGATGGCGCCTACTATTTTCTAAGTAAACGGCGCGGACATTGTACTCGCCTCGACTTCCGTTGAGTAATGTTCTCGTTATTGTACAGCGGCGGAATCGGAATGACCGGTAAACGACAAAATCGGCCGATTCGCGAGTTGCCACAATCGCAGTCGACTTTGGTCATAGCTTTTCGAACGTCTTCGTCGCGAGTTTTCTGTACAAAAGCGATGCGTTATTTATAGAAGGAGCTTAAAAACCAATTACGTCGGTTTTGGAATATTTATATCCAGCTATTTGCAACGATAAACACGGATCGTCCGAGTGAGATAAAATTCCTCGTTAGCCAGAAATAATTCCGAACGCTTTACAGGGGAAAACGGAGTCCAAATTGACCGCTGGCAAAAACTGCCGGAGGCCAAACTAACTCGACGAATTGTTCTAAGGATGCCGCATTTATAAAATCGCGCCGATTATTACGGTTACAGTTTGCCGCTGCGATTCGGGAAGCGTGATAAACCGGGAGAGCGGAGGATTTAAATTACTCGATAAAATCAACAAGTGTCATTTTCAAATACCATGCACAGGGGGTGCACACTTGGGCAAATATCGAGAACCAACTTAGCGCCGTCCTCGTCGCGCAATCCATCAATGCGCACTGTCGCCAAGTTCCGCGACTTTGTTTAGTAAAGCGTCCGAATTATGCAAATAACGGCGATGAATGCGTTTATTTGTCAACAGTGCACCCGACTGCGTTTAACATGGAAAAACAAACGAATCGAGTATTCCGACTCGGATTGACCATTATGGCGATTGATGGTCTCATTTGGTGTCGATGCTAAATCATTCTCTTTTCGGCGACGAATATCCTTAAGGACACAAATAGACGAAGACGCAATAAGGATCCTCGTTGCAACGACGAGAAACTAGTCTCTCCGACCGAAATCTGGCTAGTTCGAGAACGTTCTCAACGTGGCGTCAAGTTTCCATTGCGAAGGCAGAAATGTACACAAAAAAGTTGCTGAAATGGGATTTAATCATTTCATTAAAATCACTCTTTCATTAAAATCTACTGAATCCTAATAAAATTAGTTTAAAAAATTGTTGACATTAAAAAATTGTTCTACGCAATTAAAAAAATTTTTAATTCTTTCAAAAGTCGTTGCAATTATATCAAATTCTACCCCATTTACCAGCCTAAAACATTCGTCCGCGCGACTTCGTCGTTTACCCTCGAAATTCCAGATACAAACTCATTCCCTTCTAAATATTGTTTCCCGCGTCTAAATATTGCATTTACACGCAGAAAACGAGCGGTTGCCACGTTCTTTCATTGATACGATAATTAGCGCCGAAATCGTCCTCGGCAGGACAGCGCTGCTGAATGTCTGACAATGACGTCGAAAAAGTCGCAGTTAATATCAGCCCGACGCTGTACGCCTCGCGGCAAGTCAGCAGCGAAGTCACAAAAGATGATTACGCGCAATAATGCCGATGGCGCGAGCGCCAATGGAGCGCCACAAAAGTTCGCGCGAAAACGAGGACCGCGGCATTGTGGCGCAAGACGCGGCGGAAGGAGACGCGTATTTGCGTCGCACACCCCGGCGCGCGCCGGTTTTGATGCGACGGTTTTGTTCCGCGCGAATGCAACGCTGACGCGTAAAATTGTCAATTGGAGGACGCAGAATAAGTGCGCAGCGAGCGAGAGCGAGAGAGACGCAGAGAGAGAGAGAGATGGCGCGAAAAATGCGGCACGTGTAGGAACGGTTCGATGCGATTCCAACGATTTCTAATGCGAGCGCTAGGTGTGACGTAATTAGGCCTGAAGTGCAGTTTGATTCGTGGAGATGACGGGTGTGTTTGGAGATTCGAGGTCGATGGAAGGTTCGTGCAGGATTGCGGGTCGAGAGGGACCGTGAAATGGGAAGGTTGGGGACTTTCCAGGTGCTGGAAACACGTTGCACTGACAAACACTTGATTCTTGGAAGATTCATTAGAGAATTCGGCAACGAGATATCCTATTTTTGGGGTCGACGAAGTTTTAAACTGTAAAGCCTCGTCAAAAAATTCGTTAGGACTCTCAGTGAAACTCTAAAATTTCGAGTTTCATTGAGTTTATATTAAAAATTTTTTTGGAAGAGTTAGTTATATTGAAGTATATTTGGCTATAGAGGATTTATGAATGTAGATGGTTTTAACTTTTAGGACAAAGAGACAAAGTGAAGATGCAGTTTTACAGAGGAGAGATGACTTAGGAGTTACGAGGAATGTTAAAGAAATGCATTTCTTGGTAGCACAAGTGTAACAAAATGTGTTGTGAAATTCTCTCGTAAAAGAAGAATCTTAACTGACACTCGTTAAAACTTATCTACACTTTGGCAAATGGACAAAATCTTAAACGAATGTCAAGATTAGTTCACATAATTAGCGGCGTCCAAGGAAAGTTCATTCCGGCGCATACTGGAATCGACTATATAATTCATAAACTATTGAAAACTAGAAAATAAAAATGTTATCGACGGGAGTTCGAGAGTTGGATGAAAACGCTGAATTGATTAATAATTAATTCAGTCGCTCTCATCCTCAGAGATGGGAATCCCGAGAATTTTGGAACGTATATAACCCGCTTCAAAAATTGCTTCGCGATCGTTCGACGAAATTTGTTGCAATAATTTATTCACAATCGGAGCTCGTATGATTCGGCGCCATTTCATTCGGGATTGCGAGCTAAACGTGCGCATTATAAGAAAATGTGATCTGCATTTGTTCACCCGTATTTGAAGAACTGACAAAATCGATTTATCTACCATCGACGCTAAGACCATCGAGTAACAATCATTTGGAATTATTACGGATCATTGAATTGCAGATAGCTCGCGAACTACCATGGCCCATTGAATTAATGTTAACGCAAATTCCAAACTAAACCAGGCAATGCTTGATATCACTGCTTAACGAAAGGATTTCAATTGTGCCTGTTTTTACACCGATTACCAATGTTTTACTGAGCACTGTTCATGGAGAAAGATCAGTGTAACTTACTAACGAATTCGGAATTCGAAATCAGTAACAATGTACCAGTAAAATTCCGTGCAATCGGTATACAAAATCCGCAAGTTTTATTCTTAAAAATGTGTAAAATGTAATAAAATGTATCGATGAAATAAAATAAAATGTATCGATAAAAATAACTGACATTTTCATTAACTGATATAATTGCTGTAGATCAATTAAACATAATGACGAATCAAAAAGTTTATCTGTATGAATAAATAAATAGGTTTCACTTCAGAATATTTAACATTACAAATGTTAAAGAATCTATTGACTTCTATAAAAATACTCTATCAATCGTCCGTAAGTAATGCAACATGCATTTGTAAATTAAAAATCACTTTTGTAGGTCATCAATCAATATATATTTTTTCTCGGTAAACGCTTTTCAGTGTCGGTCAGTTAAAACTGCTTAATGAGAAGTCAAGTTTACAGATCTGATCAGATTCGCACCGTTAACTAATCAGACAGTCAGATGATCAGAAAAGTGCCGATTATCTTTATCAGTGATTAGTTCAAAATCTCTTTTCTGACAACCGTCGAGAAATTATTACATCTAACAAAACTTTGAATGTTACCGAGACTGTAAGCAAAACGCGGCATTGCAAAATGTGAGACAATGTTTATCAAAGTCAAGTTGCACCGGAAGATCGCTAATTAATGCAAATCATTCGCCGTGCATCGTGCATCGCTAGACGAAAGTCTGCAAGAAAGCGCCAGCAAAATCAACGTAGCCGTAATATTAACTCTTTTCAAGCCGTGTCCACGGGACGCAACAAAGCAGCAACGTTTGAATCGCGAAAAAGAAAAATTACCAGCAGACAGGCATAGCCGCGGGGGTTTTCAAGTTTCGTGTGCAGTAAGTTTCCGAAAAGCGCAAATAAAGAGAAATCGCAATCATACTTTCCCGAAACAAACCGCTCCGCTGTTCAATTTCGCGCTAATATTTACTGGAATTATTACATCCCTGTCAGCTGCGAAGCGTTTTGTATTAATCAAAATCAGCCGAAATTCCGCTGACAAACTCGTGCGCTTTATTGCAGCATTTTTGTCCCCTGTTTGCGACGCACTCAGACGATCGATTTCATAATTCGATAAATGTTGTTAAGCTAACAGCAAACGAAAAGCGAACAACTTATAATTGACTCGCTGAACGTGAAAGAACGTATTTTTAATTCCCCCACTGTCGCTCGGAGTTAGCAAGTTTCCACACTTGTTGCACAAAACTTCATTTAAACTAAATCAATTTCTAAATAAATTACTTAACTCGTTTTAATCTTATTCAATCGAGTCGGCACACCGGCCACGCTATCATTATCATCCACGCGAGATTACGTCGTAAAAAGTTACTTGAGATGTTTAGGCAGCGAACCACCTGCTACGCCAAAATAGGCGGTCACACCTAGCAGGTGTACGTTTTCCGAAAACAGGAAAAAACGCCTCGTCATTATCGATATTAACGCAAATTGCACACCGGCGAATCGCTTCCGAGGAACAGTAAAGTTCGCGTCCATTTTTTTTTTTTTTTTTTGATAGCCCGTTCTTTTCGGCGCGGCCTTTCGTGCCCAAGAATAAACGAGGTTCGTTGAAAGTTGGCTTATCTGGACCCATTAGCGACGAATAAAAAATGGCCTATCTGAAGGAAACGTGTAGTTTCACAGCCCGCGCTTATCTGACACAAGTTTTTCATTTGTTGATATTTCCGGTTCTTCAGTTCGGCCTACAATTGCAGATTGCAAGACCATTATCAAGATGTAGATAAAGCAAATGCAATGCTTACGGCCATTCGATCTTGCTGCCCGAATTAAAACGACATCGTTCTGCCAACAATGTATCAATTTGTGCCCTTTTATTGCAATCACGTCCAAAATTAGGCTAATTTTGGAACAACAGCTATATGCGACTGATGCGCGGAGGAATACAAAGTATGCAATTATGCGATTGCACTTCTGATAATCGTCGAAAAAGTCGCAAAGTATTTCGGTCACATTTTGTACCATTGCGGAACAATAGCTACTTAATGAAAAAAGCCCCATTGTCGTGAGTTAACGGCAGTCAAATTTTAACAATCTTGATTGCAAAAAAGGTAGCATTATAAAGATAGCATGGAATAGTTAATTAGGTAAATAAATTCAAAATAATGTCAGGTTTTCGCTAAAGTCTTAAAATATCTTTTTCATAGGACTGCTTTTTGTCGCGAAGAGATTTTGCTTTTTGTGTCAATGAATTAATCTTTTTGCATGAAAAAGAATGTCATTTTGAACTGTTCTCGTTCAACGAATATGGTAATCTTTTTCACGGTCCGAAAATATAGATTTCAACGCAAAACGTATTCTTTTTCGGTGAACAAGAAAACCTTTTGAATGTACGAGAAAATAAACTTCCCTAACCCAATTCGGTGTTTGAACACTGCATTTGTTTCAGAAAGAAAAGGTTAATTTTGAACAAATTAACTTATGCTTTGAAAAAGTTCCTTCGCAAAAACAGTCCCTTTTCAATGAAATATAACATTGTAAGAGCCACGCCGAGTTAACCACAGCGCTCAAATGCGAAACGTTACATTGTAAGCCTGCGACGAAATTAATTCAACGCGCGACAATTTCGCCGCGTAAAAAGGTGACGAAAGTGACGAAACCGTTGGCACACCGAGAAAGTACAACGTTTAGACAACTCGCTTTGACGCAAAAGAAACGCGAAAGAGCATTAAAGAGGCGCAAAGCAGTGCATTATCCCGAATTAACACGTGGGTTATTTAGAAAATTCATCCTTGGATTCCGAGTGGGAAGCATACATATACAGAGCCGCCGAGCGATATGCGCTGTTTGTACGAGCTGCGTAACAAACGGAATGACGTCATTCGCAAGGGGAGACCTTTATCCCCGTCTGCGCGCGTTTCCTCCCCTGAGCGCACCATGAAAAAGAAACCGGATAACTATGCCGCCGTCTCGCTCGCTCCTTCGCGCGCCGAACTTCCCATGACGCGTTTCTTATACTAAGTGACTGCTGCGCCGCAAGACCGCTCGAAGTACAGGTTTCTCGAAAAATAAGCGCGCCGCACTTTTTAACGGATATCGTAACGCCGCATCGCACCGGATTTTGATTGCGCGCGACGATACTTGCCTGCGCGGAACCATTAATTACGCAACATTACACGCCCCGGTTTGCATTAATTATGAATTTCGAAGCGTTTCGTAATTCACGGGTCGAAACAACTTCGCGATCCATTGGACGTGCGGGGATTAATGAGCGCTGGCGCGCGCCGCTTTTTCGGGAGTTCAAAACCGCGAAAACGGCGATCGCGGGCCCGGCGATATATCCTTCGGCAAATAACTAATTTGACGTAGTATTTCGCTCGTCGGGAGGCGCGATCGAAAGAAGCGCTTTCCGGCGTAATTCCGTCCACGGGCGCTTATTAGCGACGACTTGTTTCGCGGAGTAGGGAAATGAAGAAGGTGGAAAAATGTTGTGGGAAATGTGTAGGACGGTTGCGGGCTCTGTTTCGCGGAGGCAGAGCTGGTTTGGAAGAAAATTGTTTTACGGACGAAATTGGCGAGGATGATTTTATGAAGTGTCAAATGACAAAGGGGAGTTGGAGAAACGGTGGGTAAAAAATTGTTTTGTCGAATTAAGCTAATTACGATGTTTCGATGTAATTTAATAGTCGTTAGGTTATTTTGTTCTTCAGAAACGCGTTTTATAGTATTTAGTGAAGAAATGGAGAAGTTGGAGGTGAAAGTAAATTGAAGAGAAAAGGAATTATTTTTTATTAGTTTTAGGGTAGGTTGTTGTGCATTTAAAGTTGAAGAAATTGTTGATATTGCGATTCGTGAATTAAAATTGAAAAAAAAATCACCGTACTCCGTCAACGAAGTACTTCTACGGCAAATCCTTTAGGGGTAATGGGTCATCGGTTAAAGTTAAGCGATTTTTAACAAGGTCAAGTGGTTCAGAAGGAAGGGTGAAGAGCTTCAATTTAGCAAGTGTAGATTTAATTTTTCATGCTTAATCATTTAGCATGTAACTTCTACTTCTGCAAATATGCACTTTTAGAAAGATTTGTTTGATTCAACATGGAAAATGTTGTGTCAAGCTGTATTACAGCTTAATATTTGGCCAAGATTTTATACGGTTGAGTCAAGCATTTAAAAATGGCTGTAAAAAGGGCTGTAAAGTGTTGATTCAACATTTGTAACGTTTACATTAAGACTAAACAATCTTCGGAAAATTTTTGAACATTTTATCGGCTGGCATTAGACAGAGGTCAAGCAGTATTACCAACATTCCGACGAATCACATTGTCATTGTAAATGTTATATTCAACACTTTCAGTTTAACTTGTTTGAAATTGTGATTCCAAATGAGAAACAGTTTGTCGCAAATAATACTGACATTTTAACATGGTAACATGTTTAACAATCCCAACTAACTTTCCTTTCGCAAAAAGAAACAATTCTCTAAAATAAACTGTTACTATAACATAGTTTCCCTTCCCGACCCTAGAAAAACAAGTCTCCTAAAATAAGAGATTAAGAGGTTTAACATCTTAAAATAAGAGGTTTCTTTTTGCAGTGGAAACAAAAATTAAAATCTGCATCCCTAAACTCTCCTCATACATTCACATCCTAAACATCCCATTTCAAATCCAATACATTACACTTCCCAATGAAATTCTCTTACATCTCATGCCTAGCAGGTTACCTCCCGACAAAACCGTCATAAAATGGATCTCTCAATCCGCAAAAATCGTCCAAACCCGCATCTATCTCTCCTCTCTCCCCAATGCTGCCTCTTTCGCAATCCCTTCCGAATTCAACCCGGCTCGTTAAAACCGCGTTTACACGTCCTCGAAAATCAATATCCGATTTGCATAAAAATTAATGACGCGCCGATACGAGCGAGACGTCGCCCGAAATGTCGCCGTCTCTGTCGCGTCGTGGGCACCAGGGTGAAGAAGCCGGCTGGTACCAAAGACGTTTTCACGGAGCATCTGTCCGCCGCTGCTTCACAGCTGCCAAATAACAGCAGAACCGATCCACCTCGTCTCCTCTCTACCTCACCTCCGTCCTCCCTCGTTCCCTCTCTCTCTCTCACTGTCTTACCGTTCCCCTCGCCGCCCGGCTACCGATTCCGGTCGCATCGGCGCCGTCTTTATCGCTCCTGCGCGCCTCATCCTTGCGCCCGAGGCCCATTTTTCTCTTTGTACTCGGATCGACAAGCTGCATGTCTCACACCCTGCGCGATGTGTCGCAATTTTACCTGACTCGTGCCGGGTTTCACAAAAGATGAACTTCCTTTGCAGCGCTTAAATTGACTGATTCCAAACGAAGACGCACTCGACGAGATTTATTGCGAACACGCGCTGACAAATACGAGTATTTCGGACAGCGGCTGAATGATTAAACAGCAAACGCCGGAAGATGCTTTTTGTGAGCGATGCCCACGCACTTTTCCGATAACTGTAACTGCGAAATTGAGGGCCGACGGCGAAACGTTTATTCGGAGTAACGTCGTTAGCGGGGAAAGCTTTTGTCGGTATTTTGGGGTTGAAAAAGTTGTCGAACAGGTCGATGAAAAACGAGCAAACGTCGGGTGGGAGTGAGACATAAGTTGCGACTCACTGTTGATGATTGCGGAGTTTTCCTGGCAGTTTTGGGGGGAAGTTTTTCGGAGTTGATGGTGGCTTTTTTGGGAGTGGACAAATATTTTGAGCCGGGATATGTTTTGGCTTAATGTTTTGGTTAGTGTAAGTTAGTCGAGTGAAGGAAGCTGGAGTTCCGCAATAAATCAATATAGCTGTTTTCCGAAGATTCGGAGAGGAGAAACTTACTGCGCGAAAGAACGTGAAAATAGAGAATCGACCTCAAAGAGACAATACAATTGACAGCTTTCGGAACTAAATTGTTCCGGTGACGATCAACTCGTAAAAGCGAGCCGAGGAACAAAGAAGATGAATCATTGCTGAATCATCCGGTGCCTTTGAATTTCACGCAAAGTGGCAAAGTGGAACCGAAAATACGGTACGCATCGTGGAACCGAGAATTCATCGAAAAATTGTCAATTGTTGTCAAATATGTCGAACGAGTAACCCGTATCAATTGCCCGGCTAAATAAATTTCGTCATGATATTATTCTCTATCAATAGGACAACATTGTAGTATTTACATAATTATCGGAAATTGTAATATTGGCGCGAGAAGATGGAATTAGTTGAAGAGCTTTTAATTACGGACCATTAACTGGCACGTTCGTTCCGACGCTTTTTCGACCGAAACGCTGCATTCTGATTACCCTATAAACTTGATTTAAAAATTAAATCGCGACGCGGCACTAATGTAACCGTAAATTTTCGCCGACAATCAGGATAACAAAGCCCATGTTGGTGCTTAAATACAGCAGTCTCATTGTCACCATTAAGTTGGAAATTAATTAATGAACGTATCGAACAATCATTGATACTGAATTATAAAACGAATCGCAGCAACTCTGGCCGAAACGAACATCGCATTTGTAAGTGTCCGGAAACACTCGCATACTAAGAAACTTAATGACTGCATCATTGTGTTTCATCTGTCACTCGAGCAAAATCGTCGTTATCTATTTCTCATGAGTTCGAAAAAAGCTAACGCGATCCGCATACTGATAACGCCGTGACACCGTACAGTCTCGCTATAACCGTTTACAAGCCCTTTAAGGTTCGACTTGGCAGTAAACTCTCATTTGCAGGCGAAATGCGATAATTTGTATTCACCTGTATATTATTTAACGTTACTTACGAAATGCGAGCAAGAAATTTTAAAGTCTACGTTTACACGACATATTTTATTTAGATATCGGAATAAAAATGACGATGGTTTTTGGTTGAGTTTTATACTTTAAATTTGACAAATTCGTACGTTGTATGAATTTGAGAATCAAGGTTTTATGTTGGAAAAACATTTACGAATGAAGAGATTTTTATACTTTTATAGAGTGAGATTGCGTTTCGATCAAACAACTGTGGAATGTTAGCCAGGATTTGTTAATTTTTGTGAGTGTGCAGATTTCGACGATGACGAAAGTTTTCATAGAGAATTTGAGATATTTCACCATTCCAAAGACATGGAAGTTATTTGAGTTTGAACATTTTTTGTAATGCGTGAGATATTGAAATGAATTTAAATTAAATGCTGAATTAGAATTGCAGAATGTTATTCAGTTCGAAAGAGATAAAATTTTGATTACCCTACCGTAGATAATCCGTAATACCATTCAATTAAAAAATGATTTGAAATTACGAGTAATATCCAGAATCCAATTGATTAAAAGGTATTATCAGAAGTGATAATAAAATTTTATCACCCATTATGTACATTTTCTACTTCATTACACCACTACTTTAACGTACACCAGCTTTTTTTAAACAGTTACATTCTTACGGTAAACTGCATATAATTTAAATGATAAATGAGATGAAATGTTGTATTTAATCTTATGTTCGATCTTGATGTGTTTACGTCGTTTTGAGATCAGAGTTAAATCAGTATTGAATTCTGTTAATTTAACAGAAATTGATATTGAATCAGCATATAGAAGTTAGCGTAAACCCGGTTTGTATTGTTAGAACATGTTCATTAATTTTAAATGTTTTCTGGAGAATTCCCAGAATTAAAGTTTATTCCAGTTTTTCAATTTGAACAACTGGGAATAAACCTTAAAAACAACCTATTCATTTAGCATTGCTCACATGAATAAAAAAGATTAAAATGACACGCTCAGTATAAAAGCAAACGTTTCCGCTTAACTTTTAACCAACTTTAATCCAGGATTATCAATTTAGAGTTGGGAAGATCCTGTTAAAAACTGAAAACTGTATTATTCATAGTGTTGCGGAAGAAAAAAGTTTCACGCAACTTGGTATCATATTATTGTTGTTTTAACTCTTGCGCTACAGAAAAATTCATTTGCTGTTCAAAATTGTATAATCCAAATGTGAATTAAAACTTTATTGAAATTAATACAATTTCACAAAAAAGTGAAATTCACATTTAACATACAAATGAAACATTCAATACTTTCAATTGATATTCTTCTACTCTTCCCATCATTCTGTTTACACGTGTAACTTTTCCATTTACAAATTTCAATATATTGTCAAGATACGGTTTCATTCTCTCATGCTCATCACATCTTTTTAAAATATTTCTCTTTTATAATCACCGCATATTTATACTATCTCACCAATTGTTGCAATTCAGATATCCACCGAGAAATAAATCAGATTTATCACAAAATACCACGAAGCCAGGTTATGTATGCCTCCCGAACGCTTCGTGCAGCAATATGCAGGAGCAAGTCGCTTTTTCCGTCACAATCTGTATTCGTTTCTCACCCGATGAATCTGATCCCGACAGTACGAATGTTTAAAACCGAACCTCTCTCGTAATGTTTTATTTAGGATCCTGTAATTGCTGAAACAATATCCAACCCGAGTCAAGCGGCATCAGTTTTCGAAATCTGGCGTGCGATACACATAATGTCATGTAAACCGACCGAAATCCGCAAAAACGGGAATTCAATGTATACGAACAGAAATCAGGACAAATTATTATTCACGAATTCAAGATAGCCTTCTATAGTTTTAAATCTCGCCAAGGTAACTCGAAGACGATGAAATATCTGCTTACATAGACGCGAACGTACGCGCGCAGCCAGGTCGTTTGTCCTGTCATCGATACGTACTTGGTAATTGCATTAAGATTCCGCCGAACAAATTATCGAATAACGGATTAGTCTTTAATGCAAATAAGATAATTCGTAATTATTCTGTCGCGCGTGCAGTGACAGCAGGCGAAAAGAGTCCGTCCAACAGCTCGTTTCGTTCGGCATTTCAAACCTTCGGAATAATGGAATAACACTTTCAAGCACTTTTCCGAATCGAAACGAGTTTTTTGCGCGCCGCGGCAACAAATTGACACTGCTTTTTGCAGTCGGCGCGCAAATTTCGCTAATCTCGTTCAGACAAAACGAACAGAATTCCGTCATTTATTACGTTTAATTACGTGCTACATAAAAGGGATTTCCACGTCAAAACCATTATTCATCGCTCGAGTGTCGTCGAGATATTTAAAGAACCTTTTGTTGACCTTTCACCGAAAAGCTGATAACAAATATTTCACGCGGAATCATTTCTTCGGGAATAAAGTCTCATCTCGCCCGGCCAAATATTGATTTAGGGCTGAGCAAGGGCCGTCCGGCTTGATTAAGGACCTGATTAGACTGATCTGCAACTTCATTAGGGCACTAGTACCTCGCCAGTTAGAGGCTTTAATTTAAAAAGGCATTCCTCGAACAAGACATTTACTCGCAACGATCTATATAACTGTAAAAATGTGATCGATAGGATGTTCTATAAACAAAATGATTAGGTATCTATAATAGTTTAATATCGTACACAAGTAATGTAATTGTAGTGTAAAAACATTGGTGAAGTTATTATTAGATCACGGACGTATGAATTCTGTCTGAGCGGATCAATTCTCAGCGCCATCTGATCAGTTAAACGTGCTAAGTAAGTAAACGATGTAACCACTCGATATTGCGCCGCGCGTACAAACGCTGAAATGCTGATAAGCGTTGAAATGATTAAATGCGAGCAATATTCTGCAACGGAGCCGAGTTTGACACTTATAATCGTTACTGCAAGAAAAGTGCATTAAGTGTGCTCGCACTGCATAGGTAATAATAAATCAAAAACCGAAGATTACAATCGGCAACAGGGGTTCTTAAATCCGCGAAATAATGCATTCATTATTGTTCCGTAGTGGTTATCTGCGGTGTACGTTATAGGTGTGGAATATATCAAGTTTAAATGTCAGACTAAGTAAAATTTATTAACGAGGGCAAAGAAATCGGACGGACAAAACACAATGACAGCGTTCATACTATCTTTTTAATTCCGCGCCTTTCTGTTTCTTCGCCTCTCGGGAACTTTTACTTTGACAATCCGTTAAATCCATTTCCAATAACCGGAGTTCCATGTTTGCAGCCCATTTTGTATTCTCGCCGTAAGATTAGCTGCAATCGAAGAAATTTCCACTCGTCCTGATATCCGCTTATGCGCTCTTCAGACTATTTTCAAATCGCAGTGCAAAACAAGCTTTTTGCTAACTTGCTAACTAAATGTTTGCGATCGACTTTATGTAACACTGCTCCAGTACTGTTTTACAGCAATTTGAATAAATCGCAACTTTCCGGCATGTTTTGAAATTCCGCACCCGGGCAAAAAACGCGCGTTTTTGCATTCGAAATCAGAGCGCAGCACTAAACTTTTGCACCGACCTTAAGCAACGTAATATCGTCTCACGAGAATCGCGTCTAGGCATAAGTTTAACAATTATCTGCGGCGTAATCTCGTTACACGATGAATGATCAGTGTTCTTTGCAGTGCGCGATAGCATCGCCGAAATGAAATAAGTAGATTGTTCTTCTGAACACGCCCATTTGCTTGAAATTATGTACGAAGAACTTTAAATAAGTAGGTGATAAAACTGCGAACAATCAGGGGTCGCGCTAAAATATTCCAATTGTTAATGCGATTGGAAAATGAGTTACAGAAGAAGCGACGTCAATAAATTTCAATGCGAAGCAACGTTGCTAAATTGTAATGTGAACTGAAACGCCTTCCAACTTTTTCGTCGTATCATGCTTGACTGCAATTCCTACACGTGTTATTCACAGTAATCTCTTGTACAAAGTTTTAAATAAATGTTCAACTACAGTCAGAGCGCAAAAATTGTAAACAGAGGTTTCGAAAGAAAATGTTATTTACGCGTTTATCATCACGTTTAACGTACAACGCGAAACATTTATGCGCGAAAGAGAAGAAATTACAGCTATTTAAGGCAATATTTTCATGACATTACACGGTGGTACAAAAGACACCTCTTGCGCATTTCAACCGCCACTAAATGTTTTAAAGTCGAATAAAAATATTACAAGTTAACTTCCCGCATTAACGGTTTCAAAAAGTAGACTCGAATACGTAATCTTGGATTACACCTCATTTTTAAAACTCCGACGCGAGCAGCGGTAATACCCCACAAAAATAATCTTCCTTCGAAAACCATTTTAAACGCGCGATTCAGGTTCAATTTAATTACATAATTAAAACCGAATCGTCACGAATAATACTCGGTTTTTGCCGAACCACGAACGGTATCTATTAAAAACAATTTCCAGTAATAAAGAGAGCTTAGTGAGGGCGCTGCAAACTCTTTCGGATCGCGTTTAAGTGGGACTTCGTCGGCGGGAGGGAAAACGAAATAAAAAAGACGCGAGAAGGGGTTAGAGAAAATAGGGTTAGTTGTTCGGATCGCGTTCGCACGAGCGGCGTTCCGTCTCCGAGTTTGTAGCAGACATCTGCTTGATTTTGTTTTTCTTCCCTTCGGCCGACGTCTCCCACAACGATCCATGTGCCGGAGCTTTTTATGCATTGCAAAATCCGAGCCTAATTTCAACGGACAACCCCTTCCGGCGAAAAATCGCGCACGAAAAACGAAGCGAACAGCGCGCGGAACAATATTTGCATTTGGGCTTTTTGTTTTTCGTCGGCGATTTTGCGCGGGCTAATGAAAAACGCCGTGTTACCCGTAAGCGGCTATTTTCGCGGCGAAATTTGCGCGAGATTACTTTGTGGAAATAGAATAATCTGGGAAAGGTTCGCATTCGCGTTACCGCGTTTAAACATTTGATCTCGTCTTACGTTGTCTACCCACGTGTGCAATAAATACACTGTGAGCGAACTCCAACTTCCGGTACACAAAAGTCATAAATGCGGGACAGAAATTGGTCCACGACTTCACACTGTTATTCAGGGTAACCAGTTATTTGCTGGGATAAATTCACGAAATTTATGGAGCGTTGGATGAACAGATTTAGACTGTTTTTAAAGAATTTAGGATATAAAATTTGATAGTATTAAAATAATTTGATAAGCTGGAGACGAATCGAGGCGAAGAAAGTCCCTGTTAAAAAAACTACTAGAAAGAATTAATTTTTTTTGAACCTATGTGGTGTTTGTCCAAAATTACCCAAATTATCCAAAATAGTCCAAAATTGTGTCGAAATTTCTATAGGTTACCATAGATTATTCAATATTCATATGTATATGAACAAAGTTTTCAAAAATACTTCAAAAAAATATTTCTTTGCTTTGTATAATAAATGGACATCTCGTATTTTGATGTCTACTTCTGAGCCAAAATATTAACGTTCAATATCACTTAAACTTGCAGAAAAGCTATATAACCGCCAAAATAAACTGCCCATTACAACTGACATCTGAACTCTAAAATTACCTCCTTCACAACGGAACTACCTTAATGAACCAAACAATTTGCTCGAATTTAACCTTGAAACTGATTATCCTGTTGTCGGTTGCGGCGCTACCACTTTTAGTGCGAAAACGAGGGAAGAGCGGCGCTCTAAGTGCGAGCTCGTTTTCATCCACAAAACACATAGGTTTCAACTGAAAACACTGCGTTTTCAGATATTGGATTCCGGAGGATCCCGGAGCATGTAGCGGTTGTTAGTGATCATGTGCAAACGACTGTAAATCGCTCGCGCATCTAAATTTATACCATCGACGCGCAAGGCAAAATTATTACTTTCATTAAATGTCATTGTTCGGTGGCTTGCGCGCAATTTTGACGATCGGCTGGCCCTTAGAAAATGAATGGATTTTCATTTCACGAGTTTACAAGGCCGATTTACAAGTGTCGAGCGAAAGCACGTCTCGCGTGCTCGATATCAATTCGTTTTGTAATCCTTTTTTCTTTCTGTTTTTCATTCGGTTTGCAGAATAGCTCCAACACACGAGGCAAAAGTCGGCGGCATTATTTGTACGTATTTTGCCTATGAAAGCCCGACGTTTTTCAACTACAATAAACATTCCCCTTTAATTCGCAAAACACGTCTAAACGATTGACATTAAACGGCAAACAACACGAGCGTCAGTACATTTCAGCGGAACGCGAAGCAAATAATTCGCGCGCGACGAACCGTCGCGAATAATTCATTTTTGAGAAACACAGCTTTTACAATTTACTACGGCCGAGTGCTTCACGATCGTACGTGGCCATTATGGCCCGATAAAAATCCGTTTTTCGCGAATTTCACCTGATTTGTGCGCAGAACAATTTTTGGTTTATCAACCCAAATATTTGCTCCAACGAAAATATTCCAAATTATTCTATTTAAACCAAAGCAAATGTTTCTTAATTTAATCAAACGTTCGCTCGATTTTACCATATGTTTGAATAATTCGACCTATTTCGCGAATTTGACTGTAGAGTCGAAAATCACAATTTTTCGTTGCCCAATTCTTAATGAACTCACTTTTTTATCGCTAACGTTAATCCCGACGGTAAATTTGCAATTAATCCAAAAGTCAAACGCGCAATTAAGTCCTCATACGTCAGCCTCCCTTTCGTTTAAACAATCGCCGAAACTTCGTTAATCAATTGCCATAATAATCGTGTGCGCGCAACAACAGTCGCGTAATAATGCCGAAAATGCGAGTCAATTATACGCGCGAAAAGGATCGCCATACAGTACACGAGCGGCAGTCTTTTTGTGCGACATAATAACAGCGCTTCAGGGGTTATCAACCGCGTTCGCCGCGTGAAAGTGCGCTCGTCCGCCATTCCTCGCTGTGCTTGTACGCACGTACCGCCGCGGCGACGGACTGACCTCGTCGGGACGCCAAAGACACGCGCTTTTTCGACCGCAAAATTTATGCGAACTCGCACAAACAAAAGTGTTCCATTTTGAAACACTTCGCCACCAAAAAGTAAAACCAAAAAGTATCCCATAAAAAAGGTTTTCGCCAAGAAAATACACCGATTTCAGTGTCTCAAAATGAAACACCAACCAGTCGTCCCGTTTTCTAGAGAAATCGGCGAGAAACTCTCGAAAAACGGGCATTTTTGTTGCGATTGACCGCCACGAGAGGGCGCAGCTGCGCGGTAATGTTTGCGCGCGAAAAATTGCCGTTTGGGCTGTTGCGGAAATTGCGCGAGCGCACTTTCGCGTTTAGCATACTCCGGGGAAAAATATCATTGCGCGCAAATGGGTCAACATCGGAGGAACGCGCTGCGTTGCCGCGAAATTGGCATAATTCGACTTCAATGCACTTTACGGCGACAAATTAAATGGATACAAAAGGTCCTGCTGCGGGACAAATTGCGAGACGTGTTTCAATTAATGCGGAATTACGGACGAAATTAACAAGATTTCGCTCGTAAATTCGGCCGCGCGGTTAATTTGGGAGTCGATTCCCGGGGTAGGGGGCGCCGCCGTTTTGCGGATTCGCGACGTTTTTGCGATATCGGCGTGGGCGAGCCGGAGTGGCGAACGATGTAAAGGTCGCAGTTTTATGTGGCAAGCATGTTTAGTGGCGAATTACGGGAGGTTTGGTAAAAATTGCGGAAGTGGTCAGTAAATTTTAAGGGAAGTTTCGGAGTTTGGTGTATGGAAGAAAAATACGGTATGGAAATTTCAGGCATTTCTGTCATTTCGACATTGTTTCGTGTTGTTTTTACATTGGCTGCAAGACATCTGATGTAAAATTAACACCAAGGGATACTGGGATGAAACGGAGATCCTCGGTTACTAACAAGAAAACTGTAGAAATGTTTAATTTATTATGCACACCGAAAAAATGTAATATTACAGCACACACAATAATTTTACAGTACGCATAATTTTATGAAAGTATCAAACTGTATTTTTTACAGTTTTTCGGTTGCAATGATTTTTACCAACATAAGTTGTTATAAAAATAAAAAATGCCCAGAATATTTCAAATTAACAATATTCCACATAAAAACTCATCTCATTAAGTAAGACATTTTTCTCTCTCGCAATAATACATATCTTTCGTCGTGATTTTGCAGAATCCACACTGTTGCAGCAGACAAACATTTCGCGCATCGAATTTTTCTCGATACTCGTTCGCGACGCGCAGCGTTTCTCAATCATTACCGCGGCGGGGTATTTATACGCGCGTCTTTCATCGCGTTTATTTTTAATCCCGTCCAAAGCACAATTCGCCGTGTTCGGGCTAATTATGGGTAAATCGCAAGAAATATTCATGCCGAGGAGTTACTTACATAATTATGCACGCACACGCATACCGGAATGCGCGTGCGCGCATGTCGGTATAACTGGATGATAATTTTACTCCGGCTGATCGCGAATAAGAATTCGGAGATATGCAATAATACGCGCGCGATTAATGATCATTGGAATGGCCGCGTAAAAAAGGAGCCTCATTAATAAAATGGGCGCGTCAACAACGCTTTCGTATTGAATTCGTAGCTTTTTGCAGTTAGTCATCGTTTCGACGATAACGACTACACGCGCCAATTACTCGTCGTAAAGATAATAACTATGCGTCAAAGCGCTTCCAACCGATCTTTTCGACGAAAATCAATTTCAATAGCAATAATTGCGCGAGCAGATTTTTTTCGTTCGCAATTGTATTTGCATATAAAATACGTCGTGTGCAATAAACTCGAACATTCAAGCATCTGGAATGTCATGTTTACTTTCGTGAAAAATAAACTGAGAACCTTATGTAGTTTGGGAGGAATCTTTTGTTAACATAACCCGATGGCAAACATTGTTCCATAAAGTATTGTGTTCCAAAATTGTCCGGCATTGAAATTACATTAAATTCGAATTACGAAAACAAAACTTTTGCTGCACAACCATGTTTCAATTCGGTTTCAGAAAGTCTCAGTTTAAAAAATCAAAACAACTCTATTTTCGGTGGCACAAATGCAGAGAAATACGTCAAAATTGTTCGCGAGTGCAATTCGCACATTTCCTATCAAATTAACCAATTTGGTCGCAGCGATCAACAATTAATAAAACTGAATTGGATCGTCGCGCGGATAAAACGAAGTTATCAATCACGAAATCAAAATTACATTAGTTACACTAAATTCGTCGCGTTTATTAAGGGCGACCTAAAAAGCCGGCCGAACCGTCGGCCGAATTCGGTCAAAACAGTTGTGTGTTTTGCCGTGAAATTCACAATAAACGATCATATCATCTTCATCGTGACGTGTGACGCATTATCAGTGTTTACGACGTGTATGGTGAATGTTCAAAAGCTTGCTCCCGATCAATAGAGCCAGATGGGCCACGGATGCACGTGGCGTCAAAATATTACGCTTATATATACTTATAAACGCGAAAGATCGCCGCAAAAAATTCGCAAAAAATTGCAAGATCCAGCCAAAAGACACCTTGTCAAAAAAGAAGCCTTTTTGACAAGAGAACGCAAATGACAGAATTCGTCGACCAAAATTCGACTTATTTTCAACTGTTGAATCTTTCAGACTTCGAATCCACAGACGCAACTGTAAATTGATACAGATTCGAGACGGATTTGAATCTGATAATAATCTCCGCAAAATCGCATAAATGTGCACTCAAAATGCGACCGTTGAAATTCAATTGTCTCGGCATTGCATTTTATTTCCCTACTAACAACTGTAGCGCAGACAACCACTCCTGTCGTAGTCGCGGCGTTTATACGAAGAGTCCAACTGTGAAATGATTTTTCGCGCGCAAATAATGAGCCTTTAAATGTAAACGCCCGCCTGTTTGGGAATTATGCTTGCACGAGGCGTTCAATTTGAATGCAAAAATCCGTCGAAATTCGACAAGATTTGCATTGTCTCGGTGCGTCGTCGCGAATAAATCCGATAAACTCAAGTTCAAACCGCTCGGCCGCGATTGGTTGGAAGTGACTGAAATCTAGGCCGCATTATGGATCAACATGCGGATGCTTTGCATGTGGAACGTGGCCGCGGCGAGTCGAATTCGTGGATGCAAACAACGCGCCTCAGCGGTCTGCGAGAAAAAACGGAATATGTCGGCGCAAACATCTCACGGAGAAAAAATCAGTCTAGAAACAGTCTAAGAAGTTAATTATTATCTTAGGAGACTGTTATTAGTGTGGCAAAAGTCTGGAAAAAGTATGAGTCAGAATCAGTTTGAGATTTTAATCAGAACCTCAAACTTTAGCCAGAATTCAGTCAGATTGTTTCTACACTGATTCCAATCTTTTTAGATTCTTTTTAGTTTAAACAGAATTCGAGTTTGGATATGCGATTTGGATTTCATTTTTAATCAGATTGTTTCCACATTCTACTAGATTCCTTTTTCTTCTTTTTTCTCTTCTATTTTCTATTAGGCTGGTAGGACTGGAAGTGAGATTGTCTCAGAACAGCGATTAGTCTCTCCAGACTCTGTTCATTCAGGTACAAATCTGGAATTCAAATTGAAACACAATCTTTCACTAATCTTCAGACAGATCTGTTTCCAGACTGTTATCACTTCCTCCGAACTCTCTTTTACGTTTACGATCATCACCAAATCTGAACCACAGATTTTATTCAGCCGTACTATCTCTTTAGATACCAAGAATTAAACTTTAGGTACAATCTTCATCCAAACTTTTTCCCGCCTTTTACCACATTGAAAACAGTCCTCTCTTCAAGTATCTGTCTCGCAAAAAATGAAATCCTGCTTTCGTTTCCAGCCTCCAACCGAAAATCGCCAATTCGGCGCCAAAGATCGACA
Organism: Ceratoteleas bidentatus; assembly: GCA_022817645.1. Taxonomy (NCBI): domain Eukaryota; kingdom Metazoa; phylum Arthropoda; class Insecta; order Hymenoptera; family Scelionidae; genus Ceratoteleas; species Ceratoteleas bidentatus. Next base: position 33,664 of record JABFPB010000621.1, read on the forward strand.
AGTTATTGCCCAAAATAATGTTCCCAACTCTGCAATGCCAGAACCATCAAAATCGATCGTCATTGTCGCGCCAAAAAAAAACTTGCCGCCGAATCCGAATGCATGAATCATTTCGGACTCGGAGAAAGTGGATGCCAGCATAAATATCGTCGTTCCTTTCGTACGGGCGAACTTCGGCCCGTTAAGTTTGATCGCGCGATTAATCAATCACGGCGCATGAATGCACAAGCGTAGCCCAAAATTGTCCGCCGTTGCATTACGCCGCGATAAATATTTAACGCCGAACGGGACACTGACAAATTAATTTCCCGTGAAGCGCGTTCGCGGCTAAAAAATTAATTTCCGCCGTCCGAAAGGCACACTTACCGGCCAGCAGCATGACTGATCCGCGCGGCTCCGCCGGTCCCGATAAAGCGGTCGTGTCTAACGAACGGATTTCGGGCGCCCCGGCATCCTCCGGTTCGGGCGGCTTAATTGTCGGACGGGCGTATCGCTCTGGTTGAATCGCGATTACACACTCGCGACTGGTCACCTTGCCCGCGTTTCTTTGTCGTGACTCGTAAATCGCGCGGCGAACGGACAATAAGGCTGCGACAATCGCGCGCAAAAACGCCGAAGCTATAATGAGGCAAATTATTTTTCGCATCGTTATAAGGCGGGCTCATTGAGACGTTTGGGACGACCTTGTTTTGCGTTTAACCCTTCGTGAGTGTTCTTCAAAAAGTTTGGGAGTTCGGTGTAAGGGGAGGAGTTGTACAGATTATACACGGGTTTTAATTTAATTATCTGTATGGGGGGTGCAAAAAGTATCGGGACCGTATTTTCGGGATGGATGAGTTTTGGTATTAATGGATGGATGTTTCGTTTTGTTGAAAAATTGCGAATTTTTTTAAGGATTGTATTGCAGGATTGTAGCTTTAAATTAGTAGTAAGAATTTATTTTTCGATTTTATTATTTTTTTTGTCGATACAATTTTGTTCCAATGTTTTTCGTGGATCAAAATTTCGTGGACTAAAAACCAG
>JABFPB010000622.1:0-34667 GCA_022817645.1 Ceratoteleas bidentatus
ATTGTTTGCGCCATTTCCGTGGCGTAGGGGCGTATCGCGAATTTTGGCCAACGCGAAAATTCAGCGCAACGTTACAACATATCATAGCTAATTTTTTCAGTGCACTCGCCAAATTATTGTTGTTACTCTCAAAAAATTGCTTCTTGTCCTAAATGATTGGTCCCACCCCCGCTGATTAACAATCCTAATTCAATCGCAGAATGGCGCACCGGAGCTTCCGGAAGACTGATCCTCTACGACGAGGACTCGACGACGAAGACCGAGAACGAGTGGAAGAAGCGCAACACCCTGAACCACTACCGGGTGCCGGACGGCGCGTCCCTGAACCTCGTGTCCAAGCAGTCCTCGATCTACAACCTGTCGATCCTCTCCGAAAAGACTGACAAATCGCACAAGTACGAGACGCTGAACCTGAGCAAGTTCAGTTCCGCGAGTCCGCCGTTGTCCCGTGCCACATCGCCGCTCAACCACAACCACGAAGGTGGGCTGAAAGTCTGGCACTTGGTTAAGCACCACGACACGGACGCGCAGAAGGAGGGCGAGCGCGGCAACAAGATGGTCTCCGAGATCTACCTCACGAGGCTGCTCGCCACCAAGGGCACCCTGCAGAAGTTCGTCGACGACCTCTTCGAGACCATCTTCAGCACGGCGCACCGCGGCTCCGCGCTCCCCCTCGCCATCAAGTACATGTTCGACTTCCTCGACGACCAGGCGCTGCTCCACGGTATCACTGACCCGGAGGTCGTGCACACGTGGAAGAGCAACTCGCTGCCGCTCAGGTTTTGGGTCAACCTCATCAAGAACCCCAACTTCGTCTTCGACATCCACAAGTCGAACATCGTCGACTCGTGTCTATCCGTCGTCGCGCAGACGTTCATGGACAGCTGCTCCACGTCGGACCATAGATTAGGTACGATCACTGAAATTCAGACTAATCGCGGAAAGTTATATATTTGTATGTATATTTTCATTTGGGAAAGTTGAAAAGTTGTTATCATTTTGCTCAATTTTAACAACACCAGTGATGTGTATTAATTTGGAGAAGAAAACAGTTAAGGGTAACGTTTTTAGGAAAAACCAGTTAAGTGCCCATACAAATACGAAAACTTAAGTTCAATTTTTGCTATTTAAACGTAATGTTTCACCTTAGAAATATTCTCCAATAGAAATAGAGAAGATTTATACAGAAATGGAAAGGTTTAATTATAAAACTTTAAACTTAAATGTTTCAAAATCTCAAAAAAGGGACTTTACGCAAAACCACAAGTCATAATTACACGTCAAGTCATAATTTTCTCCACAACCTGGGATCAAAACAGATTAATACTACATTCAAAAACTTGTGCGGGATCTAATCTATAATCCGATACAAGATCCAATCTTACCTCCTACATAAAATCACATGTAAATTTCATTTTGAATTCGGATACTACATCCTATCCAACCTATCATCAGCTGTAATATAAGATCCCACACAATATACGATATGAAATTCATCACAATACCAAATAACCAAAAAAGATTGAGATAAGATGCTAAGATCCGGCGTCTCTTTGATAGAATAATTATTTATTCGGATGAGTCCTTTGTGAGGGACGCCCGCTCGCTCCAAAGCATTAATTTCCCTCGACAAAGTTACAGCGGTTATTAGTTTTGCATGATGAATATGTTATCGACTTGTTTTCCGTCCTCTGTATTTCCGTTAATCTAATAACGTTGTACTAAATGCAGGCAAGGACTCGCCGAGTTCAAAGTTACTTTATGCCAAGGACATTCCAGTGTACAAAGAATGGGTAGAACGTTACTATTCGGACATTAAAATCATGCAACCTATTTCCGACCAAGACATGAACGCGATGCTCGCCGAGGAATCTAGGGTGAGTTGCGGCTACCTTCCTTTTTGTAATTACGTTGTCAGCGCCACGTTCAGCTCGGACACCGCTTTATGTGCAGTTCCACTTGACCAACAACATATTCCAACTTAAGTTACGCCGTTTGAATAAACAATCAATTCGGATGGATCGAATGATAACTGATATCTTGTAGCTAAATAAGTTAATACATAATATTTATCAATTGATAGTTACGTAACTATTAAGATCCAAACTGGGATAATAAGTTTCCTTAGCTTATTTGTGTATTTATTAACGTTTTGACGAAATAGTCCCCACCTTTTATTAATAATAAGATCTCGCAGCAGATTTATTTGGTATGATTATATTTATATCACGAAAAGACAATGTGAAAAATCTTAAAAAACGATAAAATTACATTATTTGTAAAAACTTTCATAACTATCTTCAATATACTGATTTTTTTATATTTCTAATATGAGATATAGGTCGAAGCAGTAAAACATTAAAAGTCTGTAGACGTAGAGGTAAAATTGTATAAAAACATTTTGCACAATTGATTTTTCAAGAATAAGGATAAATCAACGTCAATCATTATTAAAGCAGCAAAAAATAGTTACGTTGTAAAATGAAAAACTTTGGAATTTGTTATAAATGAAATTAAAAATGGAGAGATTGATATATTTTAGGTATGAAAGGTACGAACAAGAGAAACATTTTTAATTTTCATTGTTTATTCAAACTCAGCAAATAACTGAGAAATGAATTTCAATACAATTTTTTATGTGTAAATATTACGTTTCTACTGAAAAGAGAGTTTACTTTTTATAATTTTTATAATAAACAAATATTCCAGAACAATCTCGGTGAATAAATATACTACTTTTGTAATTTAAAATCAATATTGACTATGTGAATGCGGAAGGTGAACTCAATCAGTTGAATTTTATTATGAAAAATTAATGAAAATATAAATATTTATATAAATATATTAAGCTTTATTTGCAACCGTCTTTTCTTTTTCAACAATTACGTACAATTAAGCTACCTTTTATGATTGCATTGGACTGAACATATTGAACGAATATTATTATGAAATTTGATAAGTCTAATTTAATACAGATTATTGCTATGTATATCAGACGACTTTTTGTTTGAACCAATTTGCCTCTAAATCGAAAAATACAGTTACGTTAACAAACAAAGATGATTGTGTAAAAACCTATTTATTGTCTGTAAATAATATGCACTGAAAGTGTTTGTCACTAAAGACACATAAAAATATTTACTTTATAGACCCCTTTATTTTCTTAAAGGGGTCTATAATTTAGAAAATTTAGACAACGACAGTTTTTATAATGTCATGTCTCACATTTCTAAACGATAATAGCCTTTAAACAGTGTATTCCATTAATCAAAATGTATCTGATATACAATTAACTTACTGGCAATAACAGTGAAACAGATCAGTAAGTTTATACAAATGTTTACATTGCATAAAAATCCAAACCCATACAATTTTGTTTCATACACAAGTATTTTCCAATTATTTGAACTATTTTTGCTGCAGACTATGAGCATCAAAATGAATTTTTTGACTTTTTGTACAGCTACTTTTTCATTTATTTGATGATATTTCATGCGATTTGTTCTCATCTCTTCAGAACTTACCCAGCACACCAAAATCAATTGAAACGGATAGAAATATTTTGATTCGTATCACGTTTTTTTTTTCAAAACCTTCATCACTTTTCATTGTAAATCTATCAGTTGTAACCGATTCATTTTTAGTTCATGATTCTGGCGTTTTTTCATCAACTCAAGCCAGAATACTGTTTCGTTTTAAACCAATACCTTGTATCATATTGGCAAAAGTAATTTTTAACTACAATTTTCAAACTTTGTTTGTTAATAAATATTACAGCGACACGCATAACTATTTAACTTAAATAACATTATTCATAAAGAAAAGTAAGCCACTTAAAACTTAATTTTATACAATAAAGCAATATTTTCAGTTTGAAGCAAAAATCTATCAGCTTATTAACCAATTAAGAACAAAAGATCCAATAAAGAAAAGAAAACCAAATAAGAAAAAGGCTGTTGGAACCAATAAAATTCCTGCTCTATATTTACATCAGTTCCAATCTCTTTTCGCTATCTGAGACAATACAAAAATGTTGCTCTTTCCCCAACTTTACACAACCCCCTAACCCTTCCCCTTCTTGTCCCCAGTTACACACAACCGAGTTCAACACGAACTGCGCGCTCAACGAACTCTACACGTACGCGAGCAAGTACAACGAGCAGCTGATCGTGACCCTCGAAGAGGACGAGTTCTCTCAAAAGCAGCGGCTCGCGTACAAGCTCGAGCAGGTGCACACCATCATGGCCGCCGAGGGGAACCCTTGATGCACTCTCAACTCGACGAAGCGGCTCGTCAACTCGTCGCGGCAGGAGCTGCCCTGCTGAGACGCGACCCCCGGCTGGGCGACCTCGTCGTTGCCGCGGAGCCGCGACCGCCACGCCATCTACGCGTCCGAGCCCTCCTCGCCGCGCCTCGAGCAGCGCCGGCACTGCGCGCGCAACGGCACCGGTGCCGCCACCTTGCTGCGCTAATGGTGGCGCCCTCCGCGCGACGACGACATTCCACGGCCCCCTGGCGGGCGTCGCGCGAACCGCGCGCGCCCTCTCTGTACATAGCCCGAGCGACGAACGAGTGGCGACACCTGCCGCCCGGACTGACAAGTGTCCCGCTCGGAAGGACCCTTTGTTACGACGTTTTAGCGAGCGCCAGGTGGCGCTGTCCGTCGCGGGTCGGCTGACCGAACGAACCGAGCGCCACCTACGTTCCCCGAGACGGTGTGTCGGCGTGTGTGTTCACTGGGTGTATATATACGGCACACACACGCACTCTTCCCCTCCCTTTATAACGCGAATCTGTCTATATATATATAAATATATGATTATATACGGTATATGATGCGCGTGCGTCTGTCCGCGGGTATGGGCGCGCCGTGTCCATACGCGGGGACACGCGCAGCCATTCTCGTGCAAGACGAACAACAGACTGTGTACTAGTGTTAGGACGTATCATAAACGCGGACGCACGCGGCGTGTCTTGAAACTGAAACGGAGTTCGCAACGCATGACTTTCGATGTCGGTTCTGTCCATCATTTCGATTATCGTTTACGATTCCTAGGCTGTAATCGGCGAGCGTACGCGCGTTGTTGCGTTTTGTAGCGTTTTTTGTAAGTTTATACAAAGGTGTTGCGGGATCAACGAGTGGCCATTTATTTGATATTCGTAATTAGCGAGTTACCGTGTTAAGCGACAATTAGCTCAACTTGCGCGCGTAATATTATACGTCGGTGTTCATCGTTTTTATACTTACAACCCGTCGCACACTTTTCCGCAACAGACTGTAATTCCAACGAGACTCGACGATTGCCAACACGGTTACTTCCCCGGAGCAATCCGCGTTTCAATCGACCACGAATCGACCGTAAAATTGAGTTTCGGCAGGCGGCGCTGGTTGCGTTTTCCGAATTCGCGAATAGTTTCCACGCAGGACTCGAAAAAAAACGAATTCCAGGCTGAATAGTGCATTTACTGTAACCGCGCCCTCTTTCAAGCTCGGCGATCGGAGCGACACCTGTCGCCACGACGCGGCACCGTTCAAGGCATCCCCTTTGCGTCGTGCATTTCAGACTTTGGTCGCCAGGTGGCCGACTCGATGTGACGGTTGTGTTGAGTGTATGCGTGCGTGTGTATGCGTGCTTCCCTTACTTTCGAGTCTCCCAGGTCCGGAAGTGGCGCGACGATTCCAGCGAGCCAATCGCGTTGGACCAACGAGCAGAACAATGAACTCATCGACCCGTGTACATACATATAATCGACGATCGCCTCGCGGCACTCGATACACTGCCATACAGCGCGTTTGCGAGCTGCTTTTTTTCGACCAACGAACACGCGTTTTCGCGATCATTTCCAGACGATCGAAAGTCTGCATTCAGAGCAAATCGCTGGAGTTACCGAACAATGCTGAACGCCTTGCAACCGTTTCGAATCATAGGTGGCGTTGCAAGCGTTTTCGTATTTCGTTGTTACTTAGATAGACAATTCGGCGCGGTGTTTGTGTGCAATCGGTCATTTGTCTTGGGATACGCGTGTTTTCGTCGCGACAGCGCCTCGACAAAGCCGGCTGTCCTTTTCCAAATTTCGTTTCAACGTTTCCCAACTAGATTGGCGTACCTCTGAGTTTGATCGTACTACGAATCGCGGCGCCGAAGTGGCGCGAAATCGAGCAGTCGTCGGGATAGCGCGCGCGACCCTCGGAGAGGCCCTTTTCATAATTTTGTATCAACGTTTTGACAATCGGCGGTCGGCTTCGCGTCTTCAATTTGACCAACATTTCGATCAAACGCCCTGTACATATTGTCACAAATGCATACGGTATTTCGGAGGCAAATCATCTCGTATCTTGTTCGGAGGCAAATGTATATTCCAACAGTTTTTCACGAAACAAATGCGGGAAAGACAAGTTGTCGACGTTTTGATGCAGATATATATTTTTGCTATTTATTTTTTAATCTAATTAGAGTCGTTGTCGTTGATCATCGTCTTTTACATATGTATATACTTTACATGTACGTCGATGTTTTTCACAGTGAAATTTAGCATAGCATAGTTTACCGACGGCAAGACGGACCGAGCGACGTATGAAGATTTCCCTCTCCGATTGCGCGTCGCCTGACCCCTTAAGTTTGGTTTTCGACCTTAAGTTTAAACGCGTGTACAATAATACTCGTAACTTTTTGTTTGTCTTCTTATCGCGACCCTTTCGCTGAGACATCCCGCAATTCTCGTTATAGTCAACGTTAGCTTTTAATTTTACCAATTTGATGCTCCTTTTACATTGTGTTACATATGTATATATATATAATATAGATTTTAATTTGTATAAACCCGACGTGTGACGAATCGTGTAAAAATGCTGTATCATTTTGTAACTAATCGCCCTTTCGATCGACAAATAACATCGCCTTGAAAGAGACCGGTTTTTATTTTGCGCTTCCCAGCCACTTTTCCCAACGCACAATTCGGGCCCGAAATCGGCATACTTGCTGGACGGAAAGCTTGCGTTTCAATGTAAAAAACACACACTGCTCTCGTTGAAATCCAAACGATTAATAAATAGAATAGGATTCAATCAGAACTTTATTTATGCTATTTATTTATTAAAGTATATTCAACATGACTAATCGATAAAAAAGAAACGTTAATTTGTTTATTTTAGTAGCATCTGCAATTTACTAATGGGAATTAATAGTTAAAATCCTATTGCTTTTAATAGGAAATATCAATTCTTATTTCAATGGACTATTAAAGGTTATTCTGATTAATCAATGTGAAAGAATAGTTATATAGCTTATTTAACTAACAGTTACAATTGATCAATGGGAATTAATTGGAAAAATCTATTGTTTTTCCTTAATTGCTGTTCTCTAATTCGAAAAATGATATTTTTTTGTATAAATCAACGATATTTAATATGTAATTGGCAGAAATAAATTTCTGATTGAATCCTATGAGTACTGAGAAGTTTAATAAATTTAATCAGGATCAATGGATTTTTTAACGAGGGCGACGAAAGGGACAGTGAAAGGAATTAGGGGAACGATGATGAATATCGATAAACACTCGGACACTGCGAAGTGACTCGTAACAAATTACTTCGTGAAAAGCGTTCGAACCATACATATGACTCTCATCACCTGTACGTAACAAACAATATCATGTAAAATTCTTTCCTTCGGAGCGTTCTCATTTTGGAGTTTCAACGAGGTTTTCGGGTTTTCGAGAACCATGAAACAGAAGCGTACCGCCTTGCGACACTTTCACTTTAAATATGCTTCAACGCCTCCGTCGTCATGTTGTTGTCACTCTTAACTATTAATTGTAATATATAATGAATAATGATCACTGTTGAGTATTGTCTGATTGTAATACATTGATATTGAATCGATATGAATTGATAATCATTAATTAACGTGACATTATTCCGTGATTGTAATCCGTATTCGTGTGATGCGTGTGCGTGTAAAAATGGCGAACAAACAGAGATGAGGGACGAGTAATGATAAGGAGTCACAGTGAGGAGTTTTGTGCGAATGCCGAGTGATGAATAAAGCGAGTCCTGTGCGTCAATTCAATGTGCAGTGGTACGTGGAGAAAGTATTTATTGCTCAAAAAGTATCGGAAACATGAGGTTGACGACTATTTACGAAGTACGAAACAAACAAAAGTGAACACAACAAATTAGGGATGTTGCGAGGTAACAGACTAAAGCGATAAGGCAGCGAGGAAACGAACATTGCGAGGGAGTTTATTGGAAATCAATCCGTCAGTGAGTCAAACTCTGCAGGGAGTTATTTTGGACATTCCTCTTCTTGTACTTTTATCCGAAATCGTCGTTTGCCGGGAAGGTCCCCGAATGAAAGGAGACGGGACTTTGAACGTCAACTTTGCAGCTAGAAACGGCGCATTCCAATTCTTCGATTTTCCGCTTTTCGATGGCATTTACAGTTATTTTTGGGCGATTTTAGTTCACGTTTGGCGAAGTTGCGCTGAGGAACTTTTTTAAGAGTTTTTACTGTCAACCAAGTGTCACTGGGGAAAAGTCTAAGGGAGTTAAAGACACTTGCATTTCAGTGTTCGCGCATTTGGATTGTACTCCACGTCTTCCTCTTCATTCCTCTTGTTTACAACGCTGTACTTTGACGATATGCACACATTTCCGCGTCACTCAAGTATTATCATTTTTGTCCCAAGGCTACGTGAGGCAAGGTTTTTTAACAAACTGGAGATAATTATAAACGTTAATTTTACTCATATTAACTCTAACTTGTCAATTTTTATATAGTTTACATGCCCATTGACGTTCTCTTATGAGAAATCTCTTGGCATCATATTTACTGTGAGAAATACATTGTATACATTTAGAAAATCTTTCTGAACTGATATATTACAAATGCAGAATTTTTGTATCAGATTTTTTTTCCAGAATATGGGGAGAAAACGCTGTCACTACTGGGATTTGAACCCTCGTCTTATGACATAACAGTCCAAAAGCGTAACCACTCAGCCAAAGTAGTGATGCGTAAAGACTCGCTCAAAAGTCTTCTTAACGAATTGAAATGTTTTGAACACTCGAAATAAAACTTAAAAACAAGTTCTTACAACTTGTTTTTGACTGAGTGGTTACACTCTTAAACTCGTGACTTCAAATCCGAGTACTGACACACTATATTTTCATTTCATAAAAATAAGTTAAAAATACAATGCCATCTGCAAATCTAAAACCTTTTTCAGACTTATTTCTAAATGTACAAAATCTGTTCCCTAAACAAAAACCAGTAGCGAATAGAAAGATATGAGAATTTTTCGCGGGGTCGTTTCACAATGAAAGTCTTTCATTTCGTTCGATCGTTGGTTCCTAAAGGGATTATGTGATATATTAATTTGCGCTCGTATTCTGGGCAGATAAAAGTATACCGAACGAGGATTTCGCAGGAGGAAATGACCCTTGAAAGAAGCGAGAGAAAAAAGCGAAAGGAGATAGAAGAAAAGAAATTGCAAGCGTGATCATGCCCTCCCCCGTGTCTGCCGACTTTTAATATGGTACTAATAAACCCAAAGTGCCTCTGGTAGATTTTTGGGCATAAGCTTGATTAAATAAAAGCTATATTAAATAAAAAGAAGGAAATAACGAATAAAGGAAAACGGGAACACGATCGACGGATTATCTCGATGATCGACGTGACAGAAAAGTCTAAAGACCGAGTGGAAAAGCGACGGGATAACGTTTCACAAACGGAGAGAACGAGACGAGGAGAACGAGCGAATGTGAGAGAGAGAGAGAGAAAGGGAAAGAGAGAAAAAGGACGAACGACGAGAGCGAGAGTGATAGAGCGAACGGGAGCGAGCGATTTTGACGATAATACAAACAAATAATTTACATACGTCGCGCGCACGACGCGCCTGCGTTTAAATGCTTTATATTGTATATGTATGCATATCGTGTGTGTATATATAAATATAAATATAAATATAAATGTACGTCTACATAGATAGGTACGATTAATAGCCGGTAGACTAGTCTCTGTTTATGTCTGTCTGTCTGTCTGCTGCCCTGAGTGTCTTTCCCGGTGTCGTCACCTGTCCTTATGTCCTGATCCAACGTGTTGATCGCGGTACTGCTGTTACGATTATTCGGCATGTCGATGCAGTATCAGTTTGTGGCTGTATTGCTGTTTGATTTGGAAGTAAACGTGACTGAAAGAGAAATGAGAATCGCATTCTTTTTATTTAGATCATTCCATTTTGTGGTAATCTCAACATCTTGACCAGTTTTTATAACAGAAACGAAGAGCTGAAGATCAACTTGTTTGTTCCTGCAGAAAATCACGTGAGAAATCATGTTAAATCTCACCGTAATATCTCATGTGATATTTTATCTAAATCAATTTCTATCGTCAGATTTAGCACAATTTCTGAAACTTTAGAAATAATTTTTATAAATTTAGAAAAATGTTTGATAAATGTTTGAAGGTGCACAAATGATTCTGGTCGATATTTTCGTCACATTGATAAACAAAAAAGTCCGCAATAGCTGGGACTCGAACGCAAGACCCACGGTTCATCAGTCGGCAAATATTAATGATATCTAACTTTTTTTAAGATTCATTTTTTCACACTTAACTTTTTCTAAACATGAACAAGTGTGTAGATTCCAATTTTGAGAATTCTGAAAAAGCCTGATAAAAGATCAACACACTAAAACTGTTTCCATCTTAAATCTGCCATTTAATGAAACATTAGAAAAACAAAACACTCTTCTTCCAGACTTTTTAGAGTTCAGCAAAAACAACTCGTTGCGCTAAGTGCAACACTGCTCAATTTCGCACACTGTCCAAAGTTTTTCTCCCCTCATTTCTTCTGAACATTCTTTTTTTGATACTTCACACAACCCTGTGTACTGTATATTAAATTATACAACGAATCGACCTCGTCGTACAAAACGTGTAAATAAACAGACGAACGGACCGATCGTCAAACGCCTAATTGGTCTTGGAAAGCGAACGACGTGTGCTCGTTGGACGCAAAAAGCTGCGCCGCTAATCGTAACAGCAGCGCGCCATTCCAAGTACATTATTCGATGCGAGAAAAGCGAAAACAGAAAAAACGCAGAAAGCGCCAAAAAAATTTTGAAACGAGGCACTCTCCCAGTTTTGCCGTCGAACCGATTTGAGTCGTCTTTAGGCCCCAACTCTTTTCACGTTTTCCTCCTTCTTTCCGTCCCTTCCTTCCCCCTCCCTCCCTTCTCCTATCCCCAGTGCATTCGGAGTGTGTGCTCACCACATCCTCACGCATTTGTCAACACACTGATTGGCACGGTTTCACTCATTAAATATTGTATCGATGGTTCCTCATTAAGTATGACACGTGTACTCAAACGGATCCCCATTTGTAAAATTTTTGGATTTACATAAGGAGCGCCTGCGTGTGTATCGGACTACGTTTGCAAGCGTGTGGGACGATTATCTCTGTATACTTCAAGATATATGACGTACTGTCCTGTGACATTTTGTGTCTTCGTGTATATGATCTTTTCGCCGAGTGTTCCGGCTGTCCTCGCGAACCGAAAGTGGCGCGAAACAAGTCGAGAATCGGACAAACTTTTCGAAGCGATCGCAGTTCTTCCCGCAAGAGACGATTTCGGTCGGAATTAAAGGTTGGAGGATAAACAAACACGAATGTTCTCAAGGTCAAACGCGTAAACATTAAAGAAAGGTCGAATACATTGTTTACCTTCCGGTGACCTTCAATGTTTATCGAACAATTTCCTTCTAATGATAAACATGCACCTTTTCAAGGTCAAGGGCGTAAACATGGGATGCGAAAATTGAACAAAAATAACTTACAATGACCTTCAATGTTTATGTATCAATATTGTTCATATTAAAATCGAACATTCTCAAGGAAAAATGAAGAAGCGGTAAATAAACAGATTGTTTACATTTCGTACACTTTCAATGGTGTTTCTAAAATACACAAAGTTTTTAAAAGACAAATGTGAATACATTAAACAAAAATCAAACAGTTTGTTTATTTTCTGCTGACCTTCAGTGTTTAAATCCCAGCGTCCTTTAATTTAAATAAACATGCAATAAAGGTCATAAACTTTAACTTTGAGGAAGAAATGAACAATGTTTACACTCAACTACCTTCAATATGAGTAAATATGAACACTCGATAAATTCGACAACAATAAAAAATGATGAGAATTAAACTGATTGTTTACATCATATTGACCTTCAATGTTTACATCCCAGCGTCTTATAATAAATCAAATGAACGTTCTCAAGGTCAAACTCGTGAACTTGGAACAAGGAAAATAAACAAAACAAAGATTGTTTATATCCTACTAACCTTTAATGCTTTCATTACGCGTTCTTGTCAGTAAAGTTAAGCGACTTTCTCAAGATCAAACCCGCAAACATTGAATAAAAAACGAGGAAATAGGAACGAGTTTCCGGTACAAAAAGAAGACAACACAGAAACAAAAGTCCCCGCGACATTCAATATTTGCAGAACAAAGACGTTCCAAGTAAATAACTTAAAACGTACTCAAAGACAAACGCGTAAACATTAAGCAAGACAAACAGGACGTGTTCTCATTCCAATGACCTTCAATGTTTACCCTACAGTAACGTTCACAATAAACTGTAAATATTTTCAAGGGTAAAGAACGGTAAAGAACCAAAACACATCAACATTTGGTTCGAATCTTGTTGAATTAGTGTTTGCAACAAAATGCCTCAAAGACGAAAAAACGTGTAAACATTAAACAAGACCCAAGACTTGTTCTCATTCCAATGACCTTCAATGTTCACCCTACAATAATCTTCGAACTAAATAATTGTAAACATTTTTAAGGACAAACGTGTAAACAGTAAAGAAAAGCATATAAGCAGTTTGTTTGCATCAATGTTTACGTCCTCCAAAATGTGTTTGCGCCTCGTCCATGCTATTATTTTTTGTCATGCGAGGACTGATCGGGCACTCGACGCGACGATTTACGAGGGGTCGTTTTGTTCTTTCGGGTCCTCAACAAATGGATCACGGCCGAATGTTTTTTGCTGGCGCGAACGAACGTTTTCGTTTTGATTCGATGAAATGTCTCGTAACGACGGGCGAAGCGCGCCGTCAAAGCGGTCGGCAATGGGTTCCGCGATATCAGACGAATGGTTCGTCACGTTGCCGCGGGTTCGTTATGTTCGGGGATGATGCACGGTCGGAAATTTGTTTGTATATACGGTGGGAATAAGCGAATCGAGCAGTTTCACTTTTGGGCATTCGATGGGTTTTTACGTTCTCTTATGCGTTTTTCGTCACTCGGTTACCAGTCCCGAAACGTTCCGTTACGATGTTCGCCGGACTGCCCAGTACCCAGAGTCGTATTGAAACTTTGGATTTGTTATTTCTGCTAAAGTGTTAATACGAATGAATCACGTTTTGGGTAATTCTGTAGAATTCAAAACGATTAAAATGCATTCAACTGAAAAAAGTAGACAAAATAACGTTTTGGGTAAATCCTGTAGGATTCAAAACGATTGAAATGTATTCAACTGAGATAAACTTAGACAATCCCATCGCTGGGATTTGAACCCCCCGTTCCGCGTGACGAACGCCGACAACTTTAGCCGCTGCGCTAAAACCAGAATCACTGATTCGAAACTTAACTAATGAATCCAACGTGATGCAAATTCTTCTACTGGCCTACATTGTTCATTCAAGAAATGTCCACGTATCTCCAATCGTTTTCCATACGACTCCGGTTACTGGCTGTTTTCGAAACAATCATTGCTCCTCGATGCGGAACTTGCGTTCGCGAGACGACCAACTCCCTCGACTAACGAACGACGACGTTCTTCGTTTCGACACTGATCGCTCTATGAGTTTTCTTATTACTTTTGTATAAATGTGTGATTCATAGTATGAAAAGTGTAATAATTTTGTATGTTTATTGAACCAAAAATAAATATTATTGATAATGAGCGGGGGCTTGTCATTTCGGTTTCCTAGAGATCGACACTGTTGGCAATAATAAAATGTTTAATGCTCCAAAAAATAGAGTACAGCTCTGTAACGTTTTAAATAATTTCATGAGATAACGTTGGAAGACTAGTTCGACTATCTTGAGATAGAAACGTGCAATATTTATTGAAATTTGGTACATTAATTTTGTTAGTTATAATCATTGAATGATCAAGTTTTATCATTTTTAAAAAGTGTTAGCTTTATAAAAAAACACTTTTGTTGATTTTTTTCGGGTTTGTACCAAAATCCCAATATTTATTACATTTTGTGTATAGTTTCATAAAATCTGAGTATTATATAATTTTTGCAGGGACGTCACTATATTATTTCTCATGCAATTGATGGAATTAGAGAAATAAGGAGTAAAATTGCAGTTTGTAGCTCTGAGAAATCACGCGATTTTACACATTTCTGGCACTTCGACGTCTTCTTTGATTTCGGCAACCGTGAGGAAATCGCCCTTTAAAACGTTATTCACCACAGCTCTGGCCAAACAGCTGGCAGTCGCTGAATAATGTGCAGAGAAAAATAGTACCATGTTGTCGGGTGACCAGTCAATAATGTTATCCTGAAAAATTAAACCAAAAACATTAAATACAAAAACCATTATAAAAAACAATCATGAAAACTGGTATATAAAGTATTAAAATGGTAAAATAACAACAGAAATGCTCACTTTACAAAACATAACGAAAGCGTCATCTACAAGTTTGTTTAAATCCAGTTGTCTCTGGAAAATCAATTCTCGGTTTCGAAGGAGGATTGTGGAAATTATGTTCAGCAGCTGAAATATTTAAATGTTATTAGTAATGATTGCTGGATTTATCTATCGTTTGATATATGTTTATATCAAACGATATAATTTATTTATTGACATATTTTTATACTTCTATAATAAGTTGTCGATATTCCGGCAATGGTATGTGGTGCAGGATAGATTCGACCAAAAGGGCAAAAGTTAGTTCAGATCTTGTCATGTTGGACAAAGTTGGTTGCTGCGGTAATTCGCGTCCATTGACTTTTAACCCTCCGGGACAACGTAGTAGAACTTCCCATACTTGATTGTAAAAGTGACCGGGTACTCTACACAAACTACCTTCCATTTTTCTTCGACCAAGTAAAGATAAACTGAAAATTAAAAAATTAAAAAATGTTAAACGCCATTTATGTTATTTATTTAATAAAAATATTATTGTTTTTATTTATTATATATTCGTTAATGGGAAAATGCTTACTCTTCCTGTTCTGCCCATTCTTTGACTGTCAATACTTTTATCAAAAATTGTCTAATTTCGTACGGACTATAATTTTCAATAGGTTTTGGGTTAGTCACATACATCTCCAGATACAGTTTCATAGCTTCCAACACCCAACTGCAAAAAAATTGAATCATAAATTATTATTTTAAACATTTTGTGAGTTTTGATTCTTTCCAAATAGTCCATCATTTTACCCAATGCGAATTTTCAGTATTCCTTTGAACATTTCTGAATTGGTTCCGATAAGTCTGCCACAATAAAGTAAAACCTCCTGTTGAAGTACAGCCTGAACAACATTATGTGGTTGGATTGTTGAGTACATGACCGATTCAATTTCAGCAGGTGTCATTGGTTTATCGAACACTGTTTCTTCATGCCCAACTACACCAACAGTAATCTGTAATTAAGGATATATATAAGTGTAAATCAAAATCATAAAAAATTATTAATTTATTTGCAAATTTTACAGGCAGCAGTAAAAACTGATAAGTTTAAAAACGTAGAAAGTTACGTTTTTAAAAAAATCAAATATTTTAGAATAAAAATTGACTGTCTTTATAAATGAATAAATAGTAAAAAAAAGTTTTATTACTTGTTTTCCTTTGACAAGAACACCAGTAATAAATGGACTTATGCTGTCTACAGTATGGTGAAGCAAACTGCTGCAATATCGAACAACCATCCAATATCTAAGTCCTCCAGCTTGTTGGTAAAGATTTTTCAAATTGTCGATCACTAAAAACAATATCATGAGAAAAATTAAAATTATAGTAATAAAATTACGTGTAATTTACCTTTCTATCTTATTTTTACGATATAATTTGAATTACCTGTTGTTCCATTTACATTATAATTAGGACCTTCTCGTTTCAGTAAAATACCAAATAACTGGCTTCTCGCGAAGAGGCCAGTATTATTCCGCAGTTCATTCAGAATGTTACTTAATGGTTCATTTTCAAAATTCTAGTTCAAGGAATTTAAATTTCGTTAAAATAAATTGATTAAAAGATCAGATCTATTGAATTAATGTATTCGTGCAAAATGGTTTTTGGAAGAATATTAAGAGCTTACATCATAATTTTGTACAGTCTCAAGGTATGACAAGGCTTTTGGCACATCGGTAAGGCTTTGGTATCCAATATAGTCGTGTTCCAACTGCTTAAACTGAGTTAAGTCTAAGTCGTTTTCGATAGTACTCATAAAATCAAGATGTTCTGAAACAATAAAATGGTTTATCAATAACCGGATATAAAGTAAAAAGTAATTATGCTAAACCAATACATATGTGTGTATTACCTATACAGGAAGAAGATATAAGATTTTGCAGTCGACCAATTCTTACTTTGGTTCCATCGCAGTATCCCTTTTTTAACATTGCGAATAAATCTAGCATTTCTTTGAACTGAGGGTCTCTGTAATGAAATAAATTACAATTACAAATTACTAAATTACAATTTTATGATAATTTAGAATTCAGAATACAATATTAATTAGATTTACAATTTAAGTTTTTATTAAAAGAATAATAAACACATTAAATATAATAAATATAACAAATATGAAAAAAAAGAAATAATAAAAATTATATTACACCTCATATGTTCTTCTCGAATTAAAAGGCAAACTGTAGGTCTTCCAGACAGTCTCCAATATTTTCCAACGAATTGCAGTTCCGTTTTTATGTCATCGATCAACAACGCCATGTCACGGTACAAATAAAAATCTGACACCTCGAATATCAGTGGATAACATAATACAGTCATTCCACAAACCCGATAAATCTAATATAAAAAACATATAATACAATGTTCAATTTTAATACATAACATATTCATAATCAGCATAATAGTATCATAAATATATTATCAAAATATTATTGTGCTCTCTATAGTATAAAAAAAATATCATACTTTGCTGGTTCCTAAAGAACCAATTGGTCGGGCTGGTCTGCCCCGCAGTTTGAGTTTCTTATTGACTCCAAGTTTTTGGTACACTTTGACCAGTTGTGCAGACGACAGTATTTGCACGGGTTCGACTTCGTGTGGAGTTTGAGTTTGGATTCCATACGTTGCCATCATAGCTTGCAGTCTCATGGATTCGGCAATTAGAACGATTTGTACGACGAGATCAGTATGCGTACCCTGCAATTAAACCATACATTTCCGTACTTATTGTAATAACAATCCTTAAATGTATTTCAGAATTGTTATTTAATAATTCTTAAATACATTTTTTTCAACAACATAGATTTATTTACAAATATACTTCATGCCATATTATTTGATACCATTCAACAGTTTTTGATACTGGTTATATGTAATTAGAGATGGCATAATTCCTTTTCTAAGATTTTGTAATAAAAAAATGATAATAAATTAATAAAAATGATCCATTATTCAAAGTTACAATGAATGAGGGATAAATATATTTTTTATTCCAAGTTAATGTGGATGTTTTAAAATGTTCTCGTCAATCTGAAGTATCATAATTAATTCATAATGAATCACTGTCATTCATAAATCATGTCAAGCTTGAATAAATTTCATTCTCCATTCAAACTAGCTTAAAATAAAAATATATTTTTATTCACTATTCATTTTAACTTTGAATAACGTAACATTTTTTATTAATCATTTTTCGTTTTAATCAAATACTGTCCATCTCTGTTATGTATCTTCGTCATTTTATTAGAAACGTATATTCTCCAAACAAACGTTTCTAAAATGTAATTAGTAAATTGACATTTACTTAAAATAATAAGCACTTTAACAATTATGTTAATCCTACATACATTCATTTGCATAATTATGTACATGCAACTAACAGCATTACAAAGACACACAAACATTGCAATACGAAGCAAAATGATACAACAGAGCTAAACTCTTGTAACATTAATAATCAATTTGTGCAATTGTGCAAGTTAAATACTACTCTACTACTTCGAGCATAACTATAGCTCTGCGATGCCATTATTCGATCAGAGAAGTATTGAAATGCAGATGTTTCATTCCTCAACAAGTATTCGTATCAGCTACTGTGCTGTAACAGGCATTGATTGATATCGAAATATCTACTTACACTGGATGGCTTAGCCTGTTTGCATGAGATATGAAACACGAATACAATATTAATAATTGGCAATCTCTCAACGAAACCTGTACAACTTTTTTAGATGTAAAAACTACAAAATCTTTCAGTCATCTAGTAAGTACTTAGCAACACAATTACATTGGAGTTTTACTCTTTGAGACGATCGTTAACTCGATGACAAATCATTCTTTTGACGTTAATGGTTTTGTACAAGTTATGTGCAGAAAAAGACCAAACAAAAAGTTACGATTCAGCGTTGCAGTTACCTGAAACGCTGAATATCGTCCGGCTTTTCGTGGTCGGTTATAGGATGGCAAATACCGACGTATTGGGTCCAATTCGTTAATGTGTAATAAACTTGCAGTCAGCAGCTGAGCAATCACAAACATGGCTTGATTCCATAAGTACAAAGATGGATGGAATTCTCCGTAACCTCTGCCTTCGTCGCTGGACACTTTCAGGGTCGTTCCAGGGTCGTTTCTTTCCCATTCGATGTTATCTTCAGGAACGTAATAGTACATGGGAATAACGGGATCTGTGATGTAAAAATGCTTAATTATGAAATGGATTGTTATTTTTTGAGATAATAGTTTTGACTGGATCAACATTTTCATTTTACCTCCATTGATGTCTTTAAATAACCTGGCCTTAAGTAAATTTTGGTACTCTTCCACTTGTTCGGGGATGGACTTAAAAACGCCATCTATGATCATAAAGATATAAAAGAGAGGCCATTCGCATTCAATGTTATCGTATTTCTGCAAATGAAGATATTGTGTATAGGTATTTATCGAGTGGAGAATATTTCAAATTTAGTTTAACAACCTTTAATGTTCCGGGTTTGTAATATCGTTCAGTCGGATCTTCTAGTACAGTTTTAAAGCCATCCCTCCCGAATCTTTTGAAACCGTAATTTCCTCGGAGTCTCCGTACAATGTTATGTTTTGTTTCATTGTAGAGGACTTCTTCATGGGTGGCGAATGCCGGAAAGGAAATTGTTGGTAATAGAGCCGCATCTACACTCTGAAATTTTTATTAAATCATAATATTAAAACAAATCTTAAATTTAACAAACTGAAATTCTTTTAAATTAAAATGTCAAAGATAGTACACCTAATTTTGTTGCTATGTATACAGTCATGAAAATGCTGAATATAAAACATATAATTCTGATGAAAATGTGACTATTTGTGCAAATTTTAAAATGTATTGGAAATTCCAATACATTTTTCCACTTTGGAAAATATGTTTTGATATAGTATATGGTAATGTACCTTAGAGCTTGATTCTCGAGGCAACATTGTTTCAAAAATACTCCGATTACGATTGTGCGCATCGATATCCACATATATAACTGACCAAGAAGCTCCCTTTTCTCCAAATAAATTGCAACCATTAATAGCTTCTAGTGCACTTTTTGCCATTCCAATAGAACTGGCATGGATTTCAGGCGTTCCGTCGTTATAACGACTACCTCTTTCCCACATGCCATAATCTGGAGTACGGTAGGCTCTTTCGACATAGTAAACTAAATTTTGGACAAATGCCACTTCGTCCTGAGTGTATATGATTTGCAGACCCGATGATATCATTTGGACCAAGAAAATGAGATATAGAGAAACAACATCAATCTGCAAAAAATCGTTCACTTATGCAAACTGATTCAACGATTTTCTCACGAATTAAATTACGATTTAGGTGAGTATTACTTGTAAATGGTAATAGTCTTCATCTTTCAGTACGGCGTCTCCAGTGTCGAGATGGAATTTCACATGCAAAGCGAATTTGTTGCATTGATTGCTTTTGAATTGTTCCACTCTGGAAGACTGCCTCATCCAACATTCCAGGATGCCTCGCATACATTTGACTGCGGATTGGCCCAACTCATACGACTTTCCACGATCATCATCGATTCTCCTGCAGAATGAATTCTATTTTTAGTTTTACATCAGTTTCAGGATATTATGAAATAAAAGAAGTGATTGCAGAAATCAAAATTCTTAAAAAATTTCGTTATAAATATTCTTTATCTTTGTTTTTAAATTCAACTGTGATATTTATTACATTAACGATTTAATAAAACCGTCCGAAATAAATATTAGGAACAACCACTCATTCTTTCATTACAAATTTTGGCAGACTCCAAAGGAATTTGGCAGTCACTTCATAATGTTAATATGAATTATTTAAAGAAACAAATTCTTTAGAGCAGAAATTCTTGCTACATACATGAAACAAATTCACACCACATGTTTAGTCTTCTTAACTTATAACTCATATCAGTGTAAATGTAATTTGATTTCCTACTTTAAATAGTTCGCAAGAATTTCATGTTATAAAATGATATTTCATCATAGTTTTTTATACTTTTTTAATACTACTTTTTACATTTTTTTTACTGTTTAATAAAAAAAATAATTTGCACAACATGAAAATTGATAAAATATACAATAACTTTATTTATGCATCATCATTAAAAATTATCAATTAAGCAGTTAATTATTTGGTGTCAAAATTAATTACATAAATTACAAAAAGGCATCAATGCCATAAATAAAACAATTTATTAAATTAAAATGATAAATTACCTATAAGCTTGATACAAGCTCCAAACTGCAGCAGCGCAATAAATACTTTCTCGCACAGTGCTGATTTTAGTATCATTTGAAATTTGAGGAAATAACCCAGTTATGCAGCTTTGATACTGTAGAAGCTGTCTTTTAACTGAAAATATGAAATAAAATATGAATTTAAATAAACTTTGGACATCACTATATACAGTTAACAATTAAAAAAATTTCAAAGTAATGTACATTTCTTTATTTTTATTAAAAATGATTCCTCAAAAAGTTCCAGATGTGTTGAATAATTCAGAAAAACTTGTCAAACGTAGTAAAAAATTAAACAAACATTTAATAAAATAAATAATTAAATTAATTAAATGAAATTAATTAAATAAACAGTTTATTTTCGTGAATGTAATTCCAGTTTTCCGTCATTTATTGACAATATACATAAATTCTTTTTTTTATAATAAACCACATCAAGTAACTCAAACTCACCAATCCCATAATAAATGTCCAGTTGCCTGACAGTGTCTTCATAATTGGAAATTTTCAAAAACATATCAATGTCAACGTCGATGACACTGCCATGACGGTCCGTCCTCGTCTGCGGAAACCTGCGAAACGTATTCAAGTGTCATGCATCTCGCCTCATAACCATTAATCAACCCGTTAAGCGCCACCGAGTCACCCGAATCTTGCGGCTCTACCGACGGAGTCGTCGTTTCTCTTAATCTGTCTAAATTTATATCTACACTCGTGCGCCGAGAGCGACGATAAAAATCGTCAACACTCGAGGTTACGGGATTTCCCTCGCCCGAGACGAACCGACGACAATCAAGTCTTACATTGTTTGTTTGAACTGTCGCTGCTACCTCGAGGTGTCAATTATCACTAATCGCGACAATTGCGGCTTTTCGACGGGGAATCATGTGTTTCGCATTTACAAATATTTACGCCATTCCTTGACCCTTCACCCTTGAATGTCCCCACTTTGACATTTGCTGGGAATTTTCGGCTTGTTTTGTTGGTACTTCAACTTAACTTTTCTCACTGAACAGCTGACTGATATTTTGAAAATCTGTGCTAATAAAGTTAAATAAATAAAGTACAATGCTGAAATAAGCGTTTTATTCAATTCGAACAATGTTTTCATTGTTTTTGTTGTTGTTGTTTTGTATTCCCCTTTTGACAATTTACAAACAACTCTACTATTATTCGAATTTAAATCTACCAATATTAAATCAAATTTGCAAAAAAATCCTTAAATGACAAATCATAATCTGAACATTCTAATACAGCATATTTAACAGCAAAACCAGTTTCTTATTTCCCTTTGTCATTGTTGTTTTTGTTTACAAACAACTTCGCGCCATCTCGACGTCTGAAGTTAGCCGCGGATTCGTCAGACGCGACTTTTGCCCGACGTTATTGCAGTGTACAGTTAGTCACACTCACCGTGGACGCTGTCATTTTCGCAGCATGTGTCAATAATCGAGTGCCGTCAGTTTTTGCGACGATGGAGCGCGCGTAAAATGAGAGATACGTGACAATTTCCGGACGCGGCAAAGTCATGCGACTGCGACAATCACTGATTGAAACGCGCGTCGATGGTAAACACTGATTTGTAAATCGCGTGAGTCGAGTTGTCAAAAACCATGTCGTCGCTCATTGACAATTATGAGCAGCAGTATGCCGTTTTGACGGCGGACATCACCGCGAAAATCGGCCGGATTAGTGTTTTAACAGGTGGTAAGTGTTTGAAATATGTTCGGGGAGATACGACGTTTTTAGGTTGAGTTATTTGCACGATATAGTATATTGAGGATTTTGTGGGTCGTGGGTTATTTATAGTTAATGCGAATTTTATTGGTAAAAAATTAATTGACGAAAATATTTTGATTGGGAATTTTAACGTGATGATTAGGTTTGGAGTGTGATTGTGTTAGTTTCAATTGTAAGATGTTTTGAGTCTGAAATAGATTGAGATTTGCATAATTAATTCATTGGTTATTTTCAGGAGAGAAACGAGCATTTATTCAAGATGTTGATAGGCAGCTCGAGGAAGCAAATGAACTGGTGAATATTTTAATGTAGTAATTAGAATAAGATAGTTTTATATGAAGGATTTATTTATT
Organism: Ceratoteleas bidentatus; assembly: GCA_022817645.1. Classification (NCBI taxonomy): domain Eukaryota; kingdom Metazoa; phylum Arthropoda; class Insecta; order Hymenoptera; family Scelionidae; genus Ceratoteleas; species Ceratoteleas bidentatus. The sequence goes on from JABFPB010000622.1 coordinate 23,074, forward strand.
TGCATTTGTGGAAACAAATGCAGGTTGACTTTTTAATTAAATTGTGAAAACTGGGAGACTCTGTGAGAAAGTAAATCTTTTATGGAAATAATAAAAAATAAAATATAACGGAAAAGATGGTTTGCCAAACATTTAAGAAATGCGAGATACAAATCAGTAATAATGACTGAAATGTGGATAAGAGGCTCAATAAGAGTATTAAAAGATCAATAAGAACTTTACACATTATCTGATTTTTAACAAGTACTTGTTTGTCAAACCTTATTGATAAAAAGTAAAAAGCCTTGAAATGTATAGTCATATATTGGTTGACTACACAATTGAAACTTTTTTTGTTCAGTTCAACTCAGTTAATCACCCTAATTGCTGTAATTTTCCTATAACATAATCAAATAAAAACCACCTGTTTTATAACCCCATTTTTTTCGTTTAATAATCAGTCATGATCTTTTGTCTACTGTATTGACTTCTTTGAGTAAATCTGTGCAAATAGAAGGATCTGGAAAGATTAATAAATTGAAGTTTCAGGCTATTTTCAGAGGAAAACAATTTTTTCGCATAATTTGAATATTCTAGTATATGATATTATCATTTCAATTAGAATTATTACAAAAAAATTGCATACATTTGCCTACAAAGTAAGTTATTATACAGGAAAAATAATGAGATTTGTGAAAAATTAATTTTACAAAGAAACAATTAATTGAAGTTAATTAGTCATCTTTTGATCTAAATGTTCTGCTTGAAACAATCATAATTCATAATTATATTTGAAATCTTTGGCGGACATTTTTACTTAAATATATGGACCATTTGTGTATTAGCCTGTTTTCTTTGAATCTGAACTTTGGAACTGAACAGAATTAATGTCAATGATAATTCTGACATGAAATAGAATTTAAATGTCAATGGTATTCAACTCTTTGAGTGAAATACTTGATGCATATATTTGTGATATTATACCATTAAACTCATAAATTATTAATAAAGTAAATATGAAATATAAAGTTTCTACCTTTTGCCAATTAAGAAAATGTCAAAGATCAGTCAATTATTTTTTCAATTAATTGATTGATTAATTGAAAAATTAACAGTATGAAAAAACGTGCTATTTTTTTCTAAAAATTATATGTCATATAAAACAAAATACATTTTCAACGTCATAATTGCATCTTCAAAAATATAAAAAAAACCTTTAAAATTACTTCTAAATAATATAATGAAATAAATATATAGTATCTTCTGAAAAAATTGAAAATTGGCATCAATGAAAAACCTCCTTTTCTAGGAAATCTTTTTATTAATTTCGTTGTATAATAAACAACCAGCAGGCATAATAAAGTTGATACAATTTTCTCCCTAACTGCATTTAGCTTATTTGTACAATATTCTACAGGCGCCTATAATTCTAGTCATTTCCATGTCTCATCTCAAAAAAGTCTCCTTCAATCTCAATTCAAGGTTTACACAGAATTTGACGGTCATCTTGAAATTTAGTCAATGAACCATTAAGAATTTAGCCGATTGCCAAATTGGTCAAATGATTGTGTGATTTTTGATAGATATCACAAGATAATTGAGATAGTTTTTAAATGCATTTCTAAATAATTAGCTCCACATGACATTAAAAAATACTATTGATCATGATAAGAAATTATATTAAGTAAATTTTCCACAGTAAAATTTGTACTTTAAGCCAATCAGCTTTCAGCAAATTAAAGTGTTACTGTAAAATTATCATAAAATTTAAATTTTACAGCAAATCTAGAAACTGAATTACAGTTATTTTTAAGTATATTTCTCCTTTTTTTAGCTGGAACAAATGGAGCTGGAGGTGCGTGAAACTCCTGGAGCGGCGAGGGATCGACTCCGAAGTCGCGTGGAGAGTCACCGGGTGGAGCTGAAGCGACTGTCCCAGGAGTTTCACACGGTCAGAAAGTCGAAGGACGAGGTGGTCGATTTGGGCACGGAGGAGACATGGGAAAACGGCGGACTGATGGAAGACCAGAGGAAGAGGCTGCTGGATACTTCGGAGAAGATCGATCGGACTGGGAGGACGCTACAGAATGGCTACCGCGTGATCTTAGAGACTGAAGAGATCGGCGCGCACGTGCTAAAAGACCTTCATGACCAAAGAGAGACGATACAGAGAAGTCGGGGGAGAGTAAGTGTCGTAATCTAAATGAGGGCTGAATTAAACTTAAGAATCGAGTTTACTCTATAAAACGTAAATTTTTTAATTATGCTGAAACCAGATTACACGACGTAATTTTACATACGAATTTTACACTTTTTACAATGTGAGTTCACACCGGTATATGTAACTGTTGTATTGCGGCAAAATCAGTTAACTTCAGAAGATTTTTTTTATAAAAACCTGATTTATTTGATTTAAATTGGGTTGAAGCAAGTAAAGTTGAAAAACAATGTTTAATGTTTTTAAATTACTTAAACTGTTAGAATACGAATTCGTTATAATGACAAACTTGTTATTCAAGAAAAATTAAATATATTATCGCAATATTTTAATGCTTTTATTTTTTAAGAAAGGGAAATTATAAAATTTTTAACTTCAGGTAAAAATTATACATGTTAAATTTATGAAAACTTTATTGTAAAATTGTTATGATTTAAATTTAAACTGTTTACAATGAAACAAATCAAAGATCAAATTATAACAATTTTATTGCTTAAAGGTGTTAAATACATACCTTGCCTTTTCCATGCATAATTTTATGAACAAAACACATCGAATAATAATTTGAAACCAGAGTACACAAATACAAAGTTTTCTTGTCGGTTATAAAATTGACAAGAATTAAGTATAAATGCATATATACTTAAAAATCACAAAAGATTCTGTCAACTCATTTTGTCTTAAACCACAACAATCAAAAACAAACAATCATATTAATTATTTCTCAACGATTTGAAATTCTGTTAAAAATGACGTATTTTTATGACATTCTTGAAACATACAGAAATACTGTTAACGCTATTCGCGAATCGTTTTATTAGTGACGAAACCGTACACTCAAACGTAACACATAAATCAGGTAACTTGGATATGTTTAAACTCATAAAGTTTATTCGACACGTCAAACTTCGAAGTCTTATTAACTAACAAACGACAATTTTGAATTTAAAATTGTCTTTTGTTGCTTTCCAGAAAGCAATAATATTTAGGACATACTAAAGGCACAACAAGATACATTCAAGACAAATGAAGGTGTCAAATTACACATTTTTATTTCAAGCAATACGTTTCAATTCTTTTATGCCCTCAGTTTATATATAAATGACAAATTACAAGTTAAATTCTCAATAATAAATTGTTTCCAATCAGGATTCGATCTCACGTCCTCTTAAACACTATACCACTATGACATCTGACCGTAATTCTTATAATGAAAATATACATCATAAAGTCTGATTAGACTTAGAAATCAAAGGGCGCAAGTTCGATTCCTGGATATGGGCGTTTTTTCATCGAAAATTCAACTTCTATTTCGTTTCTACGTAATATATACATAAATATACGTAAAAACGAAAAAACGCCAGATAAAGAAATGAAATTTGACATCAAATTTGATACATACTTCATTTTGATGTGTCTTTAATAGGTAGTGTTCTTAATATTTCCACACATTTCAAAAATGTTTTAATACATCATTCTAACAGAGAAGAACTCACATCCTTCATGACAATATCCATCAATTCGATTTACAGTTCGTTAAACCCTATCTCACAATGTACAACGCTGCTGGGTTTGTTTACAAAACAAAGTCCATGCCTCGCCCACGTGCTCGAATCTGTCAGACCACAATTCTAATCGTAATCCCTTCTCTCATTGCAGTTACGGGAAACGGACGCGGAATTGGGCCGAGGTTCCCGACTTTTGTCCGGAATGATCTTCAGAGCACTTCAGCAGAGGCTGATCCTCGCGTTGGTCGCCATCGTACTTATAATCGTAGCTTGCGTTGTGATATATTACAGCTTCGTGTCAAAGAGTTAAAAACCACATTGGCCATCACAGAGACAGACTTTATACAAACATCTTTTACAAAGTCGTTGGATTAGTGACGATTTCGATGTTAATGATCATTTATTATCTAAATGGTATTGCCATTGTTACTGTTATTGTCATCGTAATGACGGTCATGTCGAGAAATCATGTACTTGTTAATCGAACAACCCCTCATAAAAAAAATCCATTCAATCTGATTCAATATTATTCAAATTATCATTGGAACTAATAGGATTTAATCAGAAATTTATCCATGTTAATAAATTATTAAATATCAAATTGTACAAACAAATTATTATTTCTCAATTGAAACTAATACTGATATTTCCTATTAATGACAATATCATTTTTGCTATTAATTTTCATCCTCATGAAATAAGGAAATTGACAATTCTTTCCTTTTAATTGGACTGAATACACTTTAATAGGTAAATAGCATGAACATATTTATGATTGAATCCGATTACATCTGTTAATCGCATTGAATGGATGAGTTTAACGGGGGGCAGATGCTGCGAAACTTTTGCGAAGCATGTCCAATTCCTCTGTGGTTCGTTGAACCAAAAGTTCTAATATAAATAATTATTATTTGTTATAAACAATTGCGAGGCACGCGATTTGAAACCTCTACACGTTGAGCAAACTGAGGGGTACAATTCGGGGACGCGTTGGCAGTTGATTCTGCATAGAGAAAGAGATAAATAATTATTATTTGTTATAAACAATTTCGAGAAAACACGTCTAGAAGCTGCTACACGTTGAACAAACTGAGCGGTGGAACTCGTGGTCTAACCGACATTGTATTCAAAGGAAATAAGGAGATAAATAATTGTAATTTGTTATAAACAAATAACACGTCGGGCCGTGTGACGTCTCTGAACGAGGCGTTTTGGAAGTGATCGCTATTAGTCATTCTAGAGAAACCGATTCAGGGGCTTCACGTCGTCTACCACCCACAAAAATTTATTTTTTTATAAGCCTGTGATGACATTTGCTTTGGTAAATGAAATTCCACTATTGGAAATACCTAGCACTGACTGAGGCTTTATTTAAAGTAAACTTATCGTAAAATATTGACCCTTTTATAATTATGAAATAAATTTTAAGTTTCTCCAAAAAGGGTTATAAATAAAACGCGAAAGTTTCAGTATATTTAAACGATAAGTACATTTTATGCGATCGGCGCATTGCGTATGGGACACCAGATATTAATCGGGTCTGTCGGGCCATTCGGACTTTGTTGGTATTTGTTTCCAGTGATACGCGTGCAGGAGACATAAAATGGGATTTTGAGATTATGTATCTGTAGAAAGAAAAATTAAATTACTATAAGTTGCAGCTACATCATACAATGATGTTGAATACAAATTTACACGAAATAGCCCATATGGGTGTCGCACGTAGGGTTTCTTCTATGGGAGCGCTATATGAACACCATAGACAGGATATTCACTAAAATTTCCCTATAACTGTTATCATCTATGACACACTATGTGGTGATTGCATGTAGGATTCCTACATTGGGACAAAATATGAATACCCTATATAGTGTACCCATATGAGAAAATTGTATTGAAAATTCCCCTATAAATTTTCCCACCTATTACTACACTCCATGTAGTGATCGCATATAGGGTTCCTACTTCGGGATACCATATGATTACCCTATATTGTGAACCCATATGAGAAAATTGTATTAAAAATTCACGTATAACCAGGGTTGCACAAAAATCATGATTTGAAATATCGTTTTTTTTATTTAAATCAAAACAAAAAATCATGTCTAATTTAACATAATTTGTCTAATTGTATGAGTCTAGAATCTTGTACCTTTAAAAAAATCGTAGAAAAATATCAGTTACTTCAAAATTTAGACACTGAAAGAAAAAATGACGAGGAATAATTTCTGAAAATTTGATTGATTTTTACAGTAGTTTTCGCTGGCTTTACTCTGCCTGATGGCGTGGCGAAGCTGTTTTCTTGCAGTTTTATGCTCAGCCGAGTACAGATTCTACTCATGTCTGCTCTGTGCTCGTTGAATCCGTCGTCTGAGTCGGAGACAAGGCCTTCTCAAGTCAGCAATTTCGTGCGTCCACCAGTATGCTGGTCTCCTGGTGCTGCGTTGACTTTTGCAAGGCATAGAGGCGTCGCATACCTTCTCGATCAAACGCATGGTATGGTTTACGCGCGATTCTGCGGCTGTCCGTCCTGAAAGCCCACTATATCTCTCCGCCACTCCTGACGCTCCGCGTTGTAGCACTTCAGACAATCTTTCTTCTTTCATGTAGGCGACGTTCCGTGTAGGAGGTCTGCGGGTGTCAGGTCTTAGCGTTGGGAATTGAGGAAGTACTCCGAAAGTGATGTACTGGTGGTCGCTTCTGGTGTAGTCTTCGATGACTTTCCACTCCGCTATCCTTCCAAGAATATCTTCAGACGCAAAGCTTACGTCCGGTATGGTTTCCTGATGTCCAGGTCTCCTGAAAGTCGAAGTGGTTCCGATGTTTAAGACCGCGAGCGCACTCCTGAATACGTAGTCCGCTCGAGTCAGCTAGTGGCAACCGCACTCCATCGCTCTGGCGTTGAAGACGTCGCCTACGATTTTCTCTCAGTTGATCTCCCGTAGCGTATCTTCCAAATTATCCAATTTTGTTTGGAAGACTGCTATTGGTTCGTTTGGGGTGAAGTAGCAACTGCCTAGGTAGGTCGTGTTACCTATACGCACCCAAACGAAACCTTCATTGGTACCATTATCTTCTATTGGGCATGCTCCTCGGTCAGGGTTTCATATCGCGGCCGTACCAAGGTGACGTGGAACCAGCTCGCGTCGTCTTCCTGCCAATACTGCTCGCTCAGTAGCAGGATATCCGCTTTCCTCTCGTACCGTAGTTGCTCCAAGAGGTCGTCGGCGATTCTGCTACTGTGCGTGTATCTTTGGAGGACTCTTTTCATGCTGATTTGCCTTTGGCTGCAGCGAGTGCCTCTCGGAATACCGAGCGGGATCCACTCCCGGGTACATGCTCGCAACTGCTCTCCTCTATACTCCGCTATATGCAAAGTACACATTTTGCGGCAGACGTACATGCAGAAGCTTTGTGGCCTGAAGTCGTACATCGGTAACAAACGTTTGTCCTGTCGGTGCCATCACAGCTACGAGCATAATGCCTGTATCCTAGGCAGCGGGTTGACTCTCGAGAACATACCCAGCCTATCTTTATGCGTCCAGCTTTCGGGAGCTTTTGCGCCTATTTCTCTTCAGCGACCACGATTGCCAGTCTCTGGCCCCTCGAGTTGCAAGACAGCACTGGTCAGGGTGGTCTTGACCAGTGCTGCCTCGTCTTCTAAATCGCGCCTCACCGCGTTGATAACTTCTGCAGTGGTGGCTGCGTCCAGATCCCGGATGTCAAGTGTCGCCAGTGGCGTCTTCGTTTCCACGGTGACAGTCCCACCGAGCGCCTTCTTCAAGGCTTGACCAAATGACTCTCGTCCTTTCTTCATGGCCGTTTTCGCTAGGACTAAGAGCACGGACTCTGGTCTAGCGAATGGCTCTCACTTCCACTCCGCTATCTTCCGGAGCGACTTTGCGTCTCATGCCTTTGACAGTGTCAGCATAAGTTCTATTGCCTATCGATGCGATAATCACCGCGCCCGGCCGACGTTTTCGCTTTGGAGCAGGTGGTTTCGCCTTCATTTTCCCTCGTTTTCCGCGGTTGGTTCGAGGGAACTCCATCTGCGGTTTCTCCTTACCGGTGCCGGGTAATACGGAAACCTGAGGATCTCTCTTCTTCATCTTCTGCCGCTTTGAAGTGACTTCGGCCCATTCATTGGCGGCATCTTCTGCCTGCCTCTTCTTTGCGCGCACTTCTGTGGTGGAGGGGCAGAGGGAGCATAGCTCGCCTGGTGGCGGTTCGCTACACCATGTCCCGTTCCATAACTTCTCTTGCCCTTTTTATGTCTTGGTGCTTTCCTGAATGGCACCAAGATAGATAGAAAGTACGCCTATTCCCGACTTGATGTCCATGCTCATGTTCTTCTGTCACGCTGAGGTGTCATCGGTAAACGTGACGTTTACCGATGACGTTAAAATAGAACATTTCAGTCCGGGTCGTGAACCAGTACCGGGATTAACGACCGATCACCGATTTATATATCTATCACATTTATATTTGTCATTTGATGTTTTGCGATTTCTTGTGTTAGAATTTAGTTTTCAGGAGAATGTAGAGTTACGTGGCAAAATGAGTGGCAAGTATGGGACTCGAGGAGTTGAGGATCTGAGAATTTGGATACTTGGACTCGGATATTTGGGAAGCTGAGAGGAGAGTGGGCCTTGTTTGCGCATTTCCCCTTCAGGCCATCTTTATTTTGTATACATCGTCCGTCTGGCGCTATTTATTTCGACAGGTGGCAAATTCGGAGGATTTCGCCTGGAAGTCATCACCGTCGGGCCCCAATTATTCGTCCACGCTTACCCTCGCCGCTCCACCAATACGACTCCTGAACCACGAAATGGACCACACCGTGCGTACTCAGACCCGGACTTCTTCCTCGGTTGCCTCTGCTCGAGGATATAAGAGTGGTTTGGGCTCATCCGGGCTTCCTGAATAGCGCGACCTCAAACGGACCTAACCCGGGAAATTACATGTACCGGAACTTGTAGCCGTTGGCCTGTGCCCGGGTATACCTTTGGAATTAAATGGCTGATCTGCGGCCGATTGCCGGAGGCCTTTATTTCCCCCAGCCCAGGCCCGAGGGATAACCCCGCTGAGCGACTAGGCCCATTCTATTCAGGAGACCAATTCAGCCCCTAGCCACATGCAACCAGTCAGGTGACCATCATGCGGCTAGCCGAAGCATCAACGTCGGAGCGTACGGTGGTGGGGCGAGGCGAATGAGAGGGGCGAGCACTCTCTCTCTCTTTCCAGTCTCCCGCGGCGTCTCCACGTTACCTTGCACGTTTCCATGCCTACATTTCACCGGTTGCGTGAGATGTCCCTGATTGCCTCGCGCTTGAGTATTTTGGATGCCCGCACGAGATTTTGCCTGCTTAGAGTAGTGGCGCTGCGCAGTTTAAGTTCCGCGTTTTCCCGAAATTTCCTCCATAAGGCTTTTGCGATGTCCTTTTCTTTTCTTGCGATATCTCCCTTCTGCCTTGCGATTTTAGCTTCCCCCTCCCTTCTTTTGCGTGCGCGTCTCTTTTGATAACTTTTATTCTTGCGTTTTAAATTCCTTTTTTTGTGAAATTTTGCGGTGATGAGTCACAATAAGTCGAGTCGGTAATCTTCCTTTGCTTGGAATCCATTCTGCGTGTGGATTCTCCGTTACGATAATGAATTGTATGCGAATAAAACCAATTTTTAGATGCCCGTTCGGAGATTAAATATAGTATCCAATATGAAATTTTAGTGTTTCGATATCTCGTATAAATTTTAACTTTTTAGTGTATAAACCGCTTCAATGTCTCAGGACCTTAAGTAAATACATTTTTGTTGCATTATTACGTGTATCTTTGCCACTCAGGAGTGGATGGTGATCCTGACCTGTTTCTCTCTCTCTCTATCTTTATCTCTCGATTCCGAAAATTTAAGATTCTGATGCGTTGGCGAAGGGGCAAGTGAGCCTTTTTCCAAACACCTGAAAACGACCCTTGTTACATTGGCGATCCTGCCAGGATCAGTTTCAGTATATAAATTGGTAAATTGTTGCAAAATGCTTTCTTAGCATTTATCGTTTGTAAGAACGAAAAATGGTGAAACTCCGAACGGGCATCTAAAAATTGAGCGCTTGTAAAATTTTGCATTGTTTGGATAAATGGGTTACAATTTTGAAGCAAAAAGAAATTTTATTTTAAATGAATCACATATCCAAGTTTTGAAGGAGAATTTCTGTAGACGAAAAATAAAACTTATTTTCGTGACTATAAAAACACTCTTTATATTTTATAGAAAAACAATACCGGTAATTCGAAAGACTACTTTATTGAGAAATTATTTCTGAAATAAAATATATGATGATCTCGAGTGATAATGGATTTTGATTTAGGATATCGCAAATAAATAGGGCTAACCTATCTGTTTGGTAGATAATTACGCATTATTTTTTTTTGGTTTATTCCAATTGTTTATTTCCAATTTTTTGGTTATTCCCAAAATAGTATATTTCCTACCAAGGGCGCAAAATAGGTTTTTTCGTCCGAGGTGCGAACGATATTTTTTGTCTTACCTGTATAAAAATGAACGTTTTGAGTGTCTGTATAGAGGGAGCAAAGTTGTTCTTTTCCGTCCAAGGGCGGTAATGAGCGGGCGGAAAAGTGGCCCGCGGGTGCAAATAGTATATTACGTCCGAGGGCGCCACCGGCGCCCGAGGCCGATGCGACGTTTTTCACGTCAGCGTAGCGTGCCGAAAGTGGAACGAATTAGGTTAGAGTGCCGGCGGAAAAGAACCACTTTGCACCCGATATGCAGACACGAAAAAGATCATTTTTTGTGCAGGTAAGACAAAAACCATTTTTTTGTTATCTCGATTATTTTGATTTATGTTTTTTTCATTGAATCTTTTTTTATTTTTTGTTGATCCCTGCCTTTTCCTCGCGCGGACAGAAACACGAATTGAGACACGAAATGTCGGCGGAACGGAAAATTCGAGAATGGGTGAATTTCTTGCTTCCGAGAGATTTAGATCGGGAATGCGCGATCGCGATTTGGGAACCGACGGTATCGTGCATGTAAGGTGTAAGCGCCTGGCGAAGGCCTGTCTGGAGAGTCGTAGAACTAGAAGTAATGTCAGCGCCCATTTATCGAATGTTCCCGTCGACGACGATGTAGACGTGAATCTCCTTTGCCGAAGGCCACATTTGCGGCAACGGAGAGAACGCCGATTCAACCCACGGCGTATGTGGGAATGGGAGGTTCCGTCATGACACCTGTGAGTCAATCCGCCGTGAACACAACAATCAAAACCAGGGAAGTAGAGCGTTCGTCGCCACCTACCCCGGAAACACGTCGGCGGGCGACTAGACCTCCTTCACGAATGTTACGACCTCCCCCCTTGAGTTACAAGAGGGTCAATCCCCAAACGACCGCGAGCCCCTTTGGAGATGACCTCACTTCAAACGGCCCTGCCATTCCCCAGTTATTACACACCCGTGGGACAGGGCGAAGTACCTAGACGTGTCCTTCAATGTGATGCGAACCCGTGACCCCCACGAGATGCTTCAGTTCCTGTTGGCATGGTTCCCGACAGGCACTCCGTACAGGCTCAACGAGTACATATCATCTCGCAGGAACCAAATGCTGGGCCTCAATATGACGGACCCTCGTTAGCAACCATACTGGATGAGTGGCGATATCACGAATCCGCCCCCCCTGCGGAGCGTCCCCGCGAATCGGTACGTGATCGGGAATCGGCACGACCTGCTCACCCGTCCGAATGGCCTCACCCTCGCTAACCCGCGCCATTTCGCGCGACCTGTGGGGGGGGGGGGGGGCGGGGGGGGGGGGGGCGGGGGGGGGGGGGGGGGGGGGGGCGGGGGGGGGGGGGCGCCGCCGGGGGGCGCGGGGGGGCCGGGGGG
>JABFPB010000623.1:0-34650 GCA_022817645.1 Ceratoteleas bidentatus
TATGTACAAGTTTTCAGAACCTCAACTTACTTTGTATGATAACTGTATTAGTTTATATAAAAAATATACTGTCAGGTGATGTTTGATATATTTTATTTTAATTGAACAATTTCTTTGAACAATCCTATTTATTTTCTACTGATAAGGAAAAGCTGTGTTTGTAAAACAAATAAACAACTTGTTTTATTCAGAATTCATTTCTCGGATTGTATCTATGCAACTCACATTTCGGAGCTCCTTTTCCCATCATTTCTGTCTGTCCTTTCATGTACGGTACCAAGACCTCCGGTATCACAATATGTCCATTTTCATTTTGATATTTCTCGACGATTGCGATTATTGACCGTGGAATGGCGCAAGCGGTGCCGTTGAGGGTATGAACGTGCAACAGTTTTCCATCCGATCTCTCATATTTGATATTCAAACGCCGAGACTGATAATCTGTGCAATTGCTGCAACTCGTTAATTCACCGAATCGTTGCTTTCCAGGCATCCATCCTTCGATATCTATTTTTCTGTCAATATTGAAATTACAAGTAAATATTATAATAGTTGCTTTTCATTAGCAATCTTAATAATTGAATTTGCATGTTTCATTTATAAACTACCTGTAAGCCGGAGAGCCCAGCTCATGAGGTGGCATGTCTAAAACTTTGAACCACAATTCCAGTTCATTGAGCATATTTTCCTGGATACTAACGAGTTCGTCAAAAAAGGTGTACGAGTTTTCTTGATCGCAGCAAGCAAACATTTCTACTTTTGTAAACTGATGGACTCTGTAAAGATATAATTTACATCTTGAGTAGATATAAAATAATTTGACTATCATCTACAGAATGAATCATTCACCTATACAATCCCCTTTCCCTGGACAATCTTGATATTTCAGCCCTGTAACATCTGCTCACCGCTGCCAATTTCAAAGGTAGCTCTCTTTCACTCAGCACCTTATTCATCAACATATAAGCAAGTGCCATTTCTGCTGTGCCAGAGAGACATAAATGCTGGCCACAAGAATTTTGCAGTTCATAAACCAGAGTCCTCTCATTGTCCATAAGTAAGCCACATCTCTGTATAACTTCTGTTGGTAAAATATCAGGGACGGAAATAAGTTTGAAATTGTGCTTCAACAGTTTGTCGACGGAATAATTGACGAGTGCCTGTTCAAGATCTGCTAAGTCTCCAACGAAAGTATATGCCCTTTGACCAGCAGTTGCGCCTAAATTCTCGTTCCTCAGGATATGAAGCTTATTGGTCAACTGTTCTGCAGTCTTTGGCCGAAATTTAAAAGTTGGCCTGATACCATGTTCCCGTAAAACCTTGGGGTTTTCTCCGTACTGCAGGACATCTGGATCAGTTCTATTGGGAATTTTGCTCAATTCGTCAAACAAATCCTTACTGCGATGCGGCTGCTGAGAAAGTTGCAGTACTTTGTCAATATCTCCATGTCTTTTGCGTTTGTTTATGTTGTCGAAGATCTCATCTCGATTGGCTGGATTGCAAAGATAATCCACGTTGAATTCTATGTCAGGTAGGTGATTAGACTGCTCAGTTACTGGTTGTGCATGACCTTCAGACTTTGTAGCAAATAGACAATGTATTAGAAAATAAATTATAGGAAATGAGAACATGTTGAGAGACGTTCAAAAGTATTACATAGAGACATAAAAATACGAAAAGTTGATCAGGGTGGGGAAAATACCCTGCAAAAAATATTTGATAGAAAGTAATAGAAAAGCATTGATTATTAAATAATGAATTCCTTAGTGGAAAGATTCCGAATTCATAATTTGAATTTCAATTCCATACTATTCCGTTCTATTTCGGTGCTTAAGTAATGTTTCCCACTACCAATTTTGAGTTCTTAAAAAAGAATTCATTTATGTTAAGTTTTAAAATCTGGATTCAAACTTTCAAAACTTTTTTATTCTTTTGAATTCCACTTTGCATTCTTGAATTGGAATTCATTTAAACTATTTATAGCATTCGAAAACGAAAAATGAATTCCAGTCAATTCTAATGAATGTTGAATTGGCTAAAAATTAAAGTCTTTTCTAATTAAATTTTTTTGCAGGGGGGATCTGACATTCTTGGATACGCCATCTGGATTGGAAATATTTGCACTATTCTCAGTATTTTCCATTTTTCACAGTAACTTCATTGCAATTTCATTCAAGAATCTAAGTAAATTACAACAATGCAATTTAGTTTTTATAACAAATTTTAACAAAAAAATAACATGAAATATTTTTTCCATTTTGATAAGCCATGCCTCTATGTCAGACTCTTGGTATACAGTGAAGGTACAAAATGTCACTTTTGCTGGAAAAACTTATTTCTTATGTATTAAAACTTATTTATTATCTTAAAGCATAGTAAATTTTAATTTTCAACAAACCGATAAACCAGTAGATGTAATTTAAATTTTAAGTGTTTATATTGCAAATTTAAAAATCTTCAATTGCATTTGAAACTTAAGGTAGTTCCCCTATAAAGGGACAAATATTTAGGGTGCCAAGAGAAAATATGATCATATTAATGTAATAATGTTTTATTATTTCTGCATAGTATTAGTATGATTGTTTCTTATATGGTATAATAAAAATGAATGTCAACAAATATCAAAAAATGAGAATTTAACAAAACATTAGAATGTTATTATTTAATTTGCCAAATTTTCAAGCAATTCGACTATGCAGACATCCAGATATTTGATGTTAAAGTTTCATTAAAACACATGGACACTATCATTTATCATTTTTCAGTGATTTTAGCATCTAATATCTTGGATTCTAAGCAGATGCAATGCTCGTGAATTTGGCAAACCAAATAGTAGCTTCAAAATAAGCCGGATTTAAAGTTTCACTAAATTCTCATTAATTTAACTTAATAAAGGAACTACCTTAAACTAGTTTTTAAGCTTAGCTCTATCTTAAAATGACATTAAATATTTGTAAAACGAATCCGGTAAATTGCATGTATTACATGTATCAATTTTCAAATCACAAAACAACAAAAGAATGTCTTACCTGGTTGTGTGTATAGCTTCTACACCCTAGAATCCTACGAAACTGCCTCGTTAATCTACTTGCAGTCATATCTGCCAAATTCTTCCACGAGTCAACCAACCCTATAAAAAATGAAATAGAATTAGAATTTAGTTAGAATTTGCGTTTGTTCTGGCATATATACAGAATAATAAGAATGTTCAAGATTTTATTTGACCGTGACAGATTTTCGTTCTGTCAGTGTGGGAAGGTAAACAACAATAAACAACAAAAGTTGGCAACAATTCCTGTACCGGCTAATCCTAAATCGGCATCCTTTTTACCCTGCTGCACCAAAACTGACATTAATCACTGACATGAATGATGACATTAATCATTCACATTGTCATTGACATAATCGGATCCACTTGCCATACTAACCTTAACAATCCATTGGTAAACCGCGAAAAACGAACTGTGAGATAATTGTGTACACAAGTGAGTGCCGTTAAGCTTTCTCTCTCCGTGTGTTTCTCCGCGGCGGCGCAGCAGCAAACAGAGCGTAGTACACGCACTGCTCGCTAGTCTCGCTCGACTCAAGCTGTTCGCTAGTGTGGGCTTTAGCGGTGAGGCAGCAGAGCCACAGGAAAGATGGCGAATCGGAGCTGCGAGTGTTCGCACTCGAGCTAATTGCCGCCGCCTAAGTTGTTGCTGTCCACAGCTTCGGCACCTTCGGCGCGGGACAATGTGAGAGTCACGCAACGCGACAATTCGTAAGTCCCACTCCATTAACTACCGGCGTCCGATTAACGGCCCCTTTTACTCAGCACTGTGTCAACCGATCACGTTAATCAGTCCAAATGTATTTACATCTTCTTCTCCTCGCTTTTTCTCTTCTTTTTGTGGCTTTCCTATTTAGCCCCTTTACTACCCATCGCTTATCACCCTTTCGAACGCCAAACAAATGTTTACATTGACGAGTTCCGGCGCGTGAGTTTGTTTACGCTTTCGCGAACGGGTTTGTTTGTACCTTGACAATTTTTTATACAAAGACATTTCTCTATCAATTATCCTGGGGCAACTGACGAATTATCCTTACAATCTGTTTTTTTAATTTTCTATTAACATTTTATGTAGATATGCCTTGTAGAAATCAAATCTCTGAAAAACTCTGACAGTCCTAATTATAAGAGGTTTTCAGAGAGTTTCAGAGTTTCAAAGAAAATATATTTTTAAAACTCTGAAAAATCCCTCAAAATCCCTTATAATCTCTGAAAATCTCTGAAAAAGTTTTTCTCAAATCCCAATTTTGAGAATTTTTCAGATTTTTTCACAGATTTTTTCAGAGATTTTCAGAGATTAATTTCTACTAGGGATTAGCATAGAATCTGAGCAGAATCTCAGAAGAAAGAGTGTAAAGTGATGAAGTGAAAGTGGCAGTGATTGTTTACAGCTGCAAGGCAGTCCCCCGGTGATCATGTTGGCCGTTGTTTTGCTGGTGGTGTTGTCGCAACAATTGGTCACAATTGTCAATGGTTACCCATGTCCATCGCAGTGCACTTGCAGACACATTGGTGCACAGGCAGAGTGGCTGCGGGTTAAATGTGAGGACAACAAATTGAAGAGCATTTGGCAAGTTGATCTGAGCAATGTCAGTGTGGAAGTCACACAGTTGTGAGTTTTATTGCATTTCACCATTAACTTTCATAGGACTGTTGACAGGAGAAGAGCGATAAAGCCTTTTTTCACAACTAGTAAATCGCAATTTACTAATTGTGAAAATCATCAAGATACTTTACTTTTGTCATCAGTTTACTGTATTTGTTAATTTTCTCAGAATATTTTGTCACTATTTCAATCGTTGGAATTCGTGGTTGCAGGGATTTGAGCAAAAATGAAATAGAAACATTGGAACCAGAGCTATTAAAAAACCTCACTAATCTCAAACATCTCAACTTGACTGACAACAGAATTACCTCTTTGAATGCAAGTAGTTTCAAAGGTCTCAACTCTCTCGAAAAATTGTAAGTTCTTTTCATTACTTATATAATATATATAATATTAATAACCCTGGTCTACAGTTATTATTATTATTATATTACAAATAGTAAATATATTAAAATGAGACTTTGATCATTCTTTTGCAGATATTTAAGTAAAAACAGAATTTCAGTTATAAAGGTGGATGCGTTCAAACATTTGCCAAAACTGAAGAAACTGTAAGTTAACATTTTTTGGTAAATAAAAACAATATCATCAAGTTTGATTTATAATTTTATATCAATGTTGTTTTCTGCTTGTTGCCAGTGATTTGTCAGAAAACAGATTAAGTGAACTGGACGAGACTTTGTTTCATGATTTGCAGACATTAGATCGGTTGTAAGTTCATCACTTTGATTTCCTGTTATTCAATTTTAAATGTTGGGTTTTGGTTCTCTTCCTTCATATCTTCTTTCAAAATTGAAACGAAATAGGTTGAAATTCACATGTGCAAAAAATACATTGTGTAAATTGAAACCCATTTGTTTCATTTCAGAAAACTCAATGCTAATAGTATAACAACTATCAAGGAAAGTTTATTTAGCAATCTAAAATCGTTGAAACAATTGTAAGTATGCTGCAGTATCTGATGCAATTAAATTATACCATATTACGCATAAACAAATATATCATGTTCAAAATAAATTAGTTATCTTAGTTATTTTATTGGAAAATTGATTGTAGGGACGTTTCCAACAATCCTTGGAATTGTGACTGTGATCTACTTTGGTTTAGTAACTGGATTTTTAACACCTCAGTTAAATTGATGTAAGTCACGTAAATAAATGTGATATCTTAATATTTAAATTGTGTTATTTGTTTAATTTATCAAATAACTAATATAATCAATTTGTTCAGAACACCACCAAAATGTTCATCTCCCGCGACTCTGAAAGGGCAATCCATAAAAAAGCTCCGATCAATGAAGGAGTTTCAGTGCGAGTTGATCAACCCTGTAATGGAAATATTACCTGATCAGAATCAAGTGGTTTTCGCCGGGGACTCATTGACGATAAAGTGTCGTGTGAGCAGTGTAACGAGTGACAAGACTGGCATATTGAATTGGGCTTGGAATCCAAACATTACTCAAGAATTAGATTTCCACTTCTTCAAGAGCCCGGAAAATGTCTTCACCAACATCAGAATTGAAAACGTTTATATCGAGAGCAGTGGTATTGTGGACAGGTAATTACAGTTTTGTCAAATTCAGTCAAATTGTCCTTTGATAATTGGATTGTTTATATATTGGATTGTTTATATGTTTGTGATTATCGTTGCAGTCATCTCAACATAATGCAAGTTCACGAGGAACACATGGGCCAATGGAAATGTCATTTGACGTCAACGCACAGCAATGTGTCAAAGTCAATAAATGTGTTTGTCATTTCTAATCAAACGCGGTACTGTCCCCTTGCAGGTATAAATAACAGTTTTTTAGTCTTTCATAATTTTCAGAAAAATTATCAACTTATAACTGATATGTTAGGGATGCAAATGCAATTATTAACGGTAGAATAAATTTATGTTATTGACGCTCGAGGGAAAATGAAAGAAAAATCTTTTTATATCATATTCAGTCTGCCCTTACTTTTTCTCTTTTTCATGGATCATTAGCCTAGAGTGCATTCAAACAAGATCGTACTGACTGATAACCTGCAAATAACCTGCTGTTTTGCTATGCTCTAATTTTTTGTCTAATATATTAGACAAAAAATTACCATTATTTTTAAACAACTGGACATTTCCTTAATTCGATAATTATAACCATTCAAGATGAATATAAAGTAGGTAAACTGTAAATAATATTTTGGAAAGTAGACTCTTTCACTGCCAATCTGAATAACTGTCTTTTTCTTCTGACCATTGATATAATGACTTGTTATTATATCAATCATTATTAATTGAGAATTTTATTAACCAGTTTTTGATTAGTTAATTTTCAAGAAACATTTGATAAAGGACTAATAAAACATGTTGATGAATTAAGATGATTTATTATTTTCTATATAAATAAGTAGTATACATATTATTTGCCATATATAAATTATGATAATATGACGTAAAACAAGTTTAATAACAACATTTTTTCAATCTGATTTAAATCTAATAAATCTGATTATTTTGATTTTTTTAAATCATGATTTTTAATGCCTTTACTATTTTTAGTTACGCGGAATAACAAAGGATTGTATACATGGCCTCAGACAATAGTGGGTTATACAGCCCAACTTGCTTGTGAGGGCAGCGGGTTGTCTGGCTTAACTCCAGTTCCATTACAAGCAACATACTTTTGCAACAAGTCTGGAAATTGGGCCAACCTCAACACCGAATCCTGCCCTTTTATATCTGCAACAACGAAAATACTCGAGCAATTCTCCAAAGTGAATCTCTCATTGACTAAAGGCTCTCTCATGGACACACTAAAAAAATTCCAAAACTTCACCAGTGACACTGCTTTGTTAACTGACCCAGTCGAAGTCAACTTCATCACGCAAACTGTTGAAAACTACTTGATTTTCCTGCACGAAGAGAAGGAGCTGGGTTTAATATTAACCGACGTTGTCAACTCGGTACTTAGTTTGCCTAGGAGTATGTTGCAAGCCGCGGAGCGGAATTTCAGGTCGTGTTCCAGACTGGTGAAAGCAGTTGAAACGGTGACGACGCACACGCCATCTATTCAGGCACACAAAAGTAACATGGCTCTGGAGGAGTTCCGCATCAAGTCGGATAGTTTTTCAGGCTTGACTTGCACTTGGTTCAGCAGCACCCCATCCCGGGATGGGAGTGTCAGTAGGACGCTACATTGCGCAACGAACAATAAGTCGACGACACCTGGAATCATGGATAAGACCATCGAGGCATCTGTACAGTTGCCAGCCTCCCTCTTCCATCAGCTAGGTAGCAGCACTGTCGCGTACCAACTTATGATAGCTATGTACAGCGATAACAAGTTTTTCCCATGGAATGCGGAGCAAAATATGGATGTCCTGTCTTGTGTCGTTGGCAGCAAATTGAGTAAGTTTTATTTGTAAAACTTGTAAATCTTTTATTTGTATTTGCATATAACCTCCTAAGTTTAAATATTAAGAAAAATTAGGAGGCTACTTGAAAATGGAAATAACTATATAATGAGATTTATTGTGTGAATAAATACAATACAATTTATTTGTTATTGAAGATTTTATCTTCTACGCTGGTGTCATACGACATAGAATCTTTTAGATACAAATACAGTAGAGATCCGATTTAGCGCTAGAATTCATCTTTGTTCTTCTAACGATTATCTTACGAAAAACAAAAGTTATTAAACTAAATCGTAGTTTTACTGTACCAGGTTGAAGTTGACTTTCCGCTGAGGCGTTCCCTTTTTTGCACTGATTAATTTCGTATCTTATCTTATAGTCGGTGTCCCAGTTCGAAATCTATCAGAACCGGTATATGTAATGTTGCGAGTACCGTTGTACCATCACGCGGTCAGCAAACCAAAACCAGTTGTCTGGGATGCTTCGTTAAATGAAACTGGTGGCTGGTCGAGTGACGGTTGTTACCTGTTGAACCTGATAAATAATTTACTGATATTTCGATGTAACAGTCTTGGATATTACGGTATTTTGCAAGACAGCTCCTACTTCAATCAGCACGATAAAAGGTAAACTGAAACATCAAGCTGAAAATGATATCAAAATTGAGGAACAATAACGATAATAAAAGATATATGACGTATTTCAGTATACGAGGAGCCAAATTCAAGTACTCGAACCCCGCCATCTATGTCGGCAGTTTCATACTCATCTTCTGTCTGATGTGCACAACTCTGACTTACATTTGTTGTTACGCCTCGATCATTATGCCCAAGAAAAGCAAACACGGCTTCGTCAATACTTGGGTTGCAATGATTTTGCTCTGTGGTCTGTACACCGCCGGAATACATCAGACCGACAATATCGAAATATGCCAAAGCGTCGGACTCACGTTGCACTATTTGTCTCTTTGCTGTTTACTCTGGATGACTGTTTCCGCCAGGTAATGCAGCTGCATTGCAATAACTTCTCGATATTCCTCAACTTTTCTAACCAAAGACCTTCCCAAATCTAGCAACATGTACAAACGCCTGTCTTCCTGCGACAAGGAATCGCTCTCCGATAACGATTCGCACGAAGCGCCTTTGAAAAAACCACTTCTAGGCATCTACCTCGTTGGTTGGGGCATCGCCCTCATCATCTGCGGAATTTCCGGCGCCATCAACCTCCGAGAATATGCCGCTTTCACGCATTGTTTCCTCAATTCCGGGCCAACTTTAGCAGCGGTTTTCGTGCCCGCCGTGATCCTCTACGTTTATCTCACGATCCTCCATCTCATGATCCGCTGTGCCATTAGGAACACCGACGTAAACGGCCAAACGTCCGAAGGTACCCAAGCCACAGAGAACATGGATCTCGAGCTGCTGGAACCAAATTCGGCCGCCGTCGTGGATCGACGGAGTTTGCACAGTCTGCACACCGTTTCCTCGGAAACCGAAGACCAGGAGCATACGCAGATCACACAGCTGCGGGGCCAGATGCTCGTGTTACTGTTGTACCTGCTTACCTGGACTGCTGCGGCCTTGACTACGTCAGACCTGTTTGGGTCCAAGTTCGTCTACAACGAGATGACCTTTGCGATCCTGTACGCGATATCTGCTAGCTCGTTGGGCATGTTCATTTTGTTCTTCCATGGAATCGCGCGGAACGACGTTCGGATGGAGTGGCTGAAAATGAGGTGCTGGCTTAAGAGGAAGAAGAATAGGTGTTGCAGGACCAGAAGTGTCTCTGACGCCAATCCGGCGATTCCGGCGCAGCCACTGGTTCAGGCTGTTGCGCATCCCTTGTCGACTTCTCAAGCTACTCAAGTATGTCACTTTCTTTTAGAACTTAGTTTTAAGTTAACTATAGAACATTAGTCCTAATAGAATTTTTTAAATTGGGCGAATACAAATTAAAAAAATTTACAGGTGACATCGGACACACACTCTGTCACCTCGTCCAGACCCGGAACCGAAAAGTCACATAACAGTTGCGGAGTGTCGAGCAAGGGAATGGTCATCACCGGGTCGCTAACAAAAACAAAAGACTGCCCCAACCCGAATCTCGTGGTTCTTCACCGACAACAGTACCGCTCCAACAATTCTGTAACGACCTACAACACCGATTCCGCGCCCGTTTGCGTGGAAATGTTTTACAATCCCAGGCAAAGTGGGGTGGCTCGAAAGTTTTTTAAGAAGCAGCGTCGAAATGTTAAGAGCGCCACGTTGGGACCGCGAAAACAAGGCGACGGTGGCGCCACAAGTGACGGTGGAAGTTGCATTTCCGTGCCTCGACGCCTGCCAAAAATCAGCAACGGTATTAAGGAGCACCAAGTAGCGATGCCCAAGTCGAACAATCTTAAGCCAGTGAATGGAAGCAAGCTGATGATGGGGAGGATGTCGGATACCGAGGCAACCAATTCCGATGCAAGCAGTCGTCGGTTGCGTTATGTGATTGGCCAGGAGAAGGAGTCGAAACAAAAAAGTAGACTGGATGATTGTAATCTTCATCAACTGGCAATTGATGATTATCAGGAACAGTCTACCAGTGAGATGGGTACGTTTCACCTTACTTTGCTTAGATATAAACACTTTGAATTTCATTACTTAATTTCTGAACAACTAGCCGGTAAAAATCGTTGAAACTGTGACAAATAAAATTAATTACCTCCTATTTCTACATACATTTTTGTCAAACTTTAATTTTTATTTTCGCTTTTTGTTTGAACCTCCCTAATTGCAACACAGTGCATTCAGTTGTATCATCATTCCAGACTCCACTCAACAAACCGGCCAAACCTGTGATACTCCCTACGATTCCGACTCCAAGTCCAAAATGGAGGACGAAAAAATCGTTCGCAACGTTTCGCAGCAATGCAGCCTCGAATGCAACTCGGAGCTGGATTCCGCTACGCAAGTAGCAAGCGAGAAGAGCGAGAACAATATATCCGAGATGAGTGATGGCGCATCCAAGCTCTCAGCTCCCCGTCTGAGTATCAGCGACATGAGCGATATCGATCCCCAGGATTGGCAAAACCTGCGCTCAGTTCTGCCGCTCGGAGTCCACTCGAATTCTCTCTATTCGCTGCAGGTATCTCATCCGGTGCCAATCAAGAGTCGCAGCTGCCACAGTTCCCTAAATGACGTCACGTCCTTCTCCAGTTCCAAGAATTGCGATTACTCGTCGAAAACCGACGCTCCAAGTACTGCCAGTTCACACGGTTTCGACAAAATGGCAGACGAAATGCCAGACACACTCGACAAGGTTCACCAGTTCCTGTCTGACAAGATGTATCCCGGATGTTCCAAGCCAGATCTGGCGATTCACGGGGAAGACTCGGCGACAACTTGTTACGTGCAAGACGCAAAAGCTGTCGCTCAAGACGCCATTATCTGCGAGCATTTCGAGAGGCTGATCGATTTCGAGGTTCCGCTGGGAGAGCTGAAGAACGGCTTCCCGGAAGTGGAAAAGAAGAGGGGCGGTTTGGCCGAAGAGGACGACTTTGAAGAAATTAACAGGGAGACCAGTGTTTGAGCCATTCTAGACATTGGACAGCGCCAGTCTGTCTTAAGAATTTAAAAGATTTATTATTTATTGAATAGTGTGTCGAGCAGTGCAATACTCAACCGATACTCTGCAAGAGAGTATCAGAATTTTAAGGCGCGCAGTTATCACTCATGCTGTATTATTGAATCAATGATGTCTCAACAATTTCCACATATTTAAATCATTAATTAAGGCACCATCTGATCAAATTCTTAATGCCACCGTTCTTAAGTAAATGCATTTGCTCTGGACAATGTGAAGAGACATGATTCTGACAATTCATCGAAATGAAGATACTTGATTGGTGGAAAATGAATTCAGCTATTACTACGTTCAGATGGCGCCACTTCCGCTAATTGCTAATTTGTTGGGAACTGACATTCGCCAATTCTGGATGTTTCCATTTCTATAGTATTATTTTATAATTGAACAGTATTTATTTAAGCGTATTTATGGAAATGATAAACATAAAATTAGTTTATACATTCTATTTTGTACAAAAATGGAATTCTGTTCCCTTGCCGATGCTGTTTTTAGGCCCATGTGAGATCCCAACGGAAATCTTATATATTTTGTCTTTTAATTTAAATAATTATCGTCGTTTTGCTATCCAATTTACTAAGCACCTGTTTAAACTAGTGCTGTTTTTATGACATTTTTCGAGGATGCGTCTTTACCGAATCGAAATTTTTTTAAAGGAAATCAATTTTTTACGGATAACTTTGTGATGCGTCGGTGATGCGTGCCAAAATGTAGCTACACCTCATACGCAACACGAAATCGTGACTTTATCAGTAATTGGTGTTTTACGGTGTCTAACTTTTGCAGTCACATTATTCACGCTGTCCTGTAATAATGCTTTTCTTAGTGTCATGTGAAACACGAATCTCTTCCGAAACTGCAGTACACTTGTTGCCCAAAATAGCGTGCAATGTCAATCTACGTGTGCTTTTAAATCATGTATCATATGAAATATATGATGCGACATCATAAAAACGTTATGTCGTAACGTTTTCATTTGTGACTGGTAGTATCGTATTTACACTAACTTTATGTTTTTTACAATCTACTCGATGATGTACATAAATGTATATTTACAAAAGACAGCAATGCCTTGCGGTATATATATAAATATATTAGAGTAAGGGAGAGTGGGAGAGAGAGAACGAAAAAAGTGTACAAAAAGTTGCGATAACTACTGTATTTGACGTTTGTATGAAAAGCAGCACGAATGATTTTAGTCGAACTGGAGATGCCTGTAAAGATTGACGAGAATGTGTATAGTAAAAAGTTAAAAATTGCGATATTGTGATTGCTATTCGTTGGTCGAGAGTTACGCGCTTTTTCCGCCGTTCCAGTTTTATACTCAACATTTTTTATTCCAATCAATAATCAATAAATTTATAGAAACTCTGCGGGAACAAGAGATGATAATAGTTTATTCTTAAAATAAGTTTCTTACAGGATCAATGAGAGACTGACAATTTTATTCGTTTTATAACTTAATCCAACACTGCCAACTGAAAAAAAAACGATGAAACGATTATGTCTGCCGGAATTAAGACTGACAATAGACATCTTGCTGCCTGTAAATAATTGATGCTTTTCAAATATATATTAGAGAAATGTGAATAGTGTCTTTGCTTCTTGACCCAAATAAAGCTAATCATACTCTATAACCATATCAGCCTTATCGGTTTATGCATAACAGTTCAAGACCCTCGCATATCCTCTTTAATCAAAGATTCTCGGACGGAAGAATTAATAATTAGTCGACGATTTACACAATCAAACTTTAAACGGGATGTTGAATGGTTTGTACCGAAAGAAGAACGCGTAATAAGTGTACAGTGATGTGCAAAAAGGGCAGGATGATCGGAATGCGCGGATCTTTGGTGGTTTGCTTTGTGGTTCTGAGTTTCACTACCGCTTCCGGAAAAGGTCCGAAAATTGTGATAGTTGGGGCCGGCGCTTCCGGTATTGCAGCTGCAACTAAACTACTAGAAAATGGCTTTGATGACGTCACGATTTTGGAAGCTGAGGACAGGATTGGAGGACGGGTATTCACGACGACATTTGGTATTTGACTAAGTTGTATTTTATTAACAGGTGAAAAAAGTCTGCAATTCCGTTGCAAAATCTGCAAAATCTCTGATAATCTCTAAAAAAACTCTATAAAACTTTGGAAAAAAAGCTCTGAAAAGTGCTGAAATTTGGACTTTTTTTCTGACTACTGGGAAATTACTGGAAAAGTCAGAAAATTGCGAAAGTGTGCATTAAACATTTTTTATTTTCGCAGTAAAAGTCCCAATTTCAGCACTTTTTCAGAGATTTTTAGAGTTTTTCAGAAATTACCAGAGTCCAGAGTTTTTTCAGAAAAATAGCAAACTTTTGCAAATATTTTTCCACCAGGGTAATAATAGTGTTGATAATGATTTGATAAAAGTTTCTTTTTTTTGAGAGAAATTATTGTAATTATTATAAATGTCGAAAGGCGAATACGTGGTCGATCTTGGAGGGCAGTGGGTCCATGGAGAAGCGAACAACGCAGCCTTCGATTTAGCATTGCCTTTGGGTTTATTGGACCATTCAGATCCACATCAATTTGGATTCAACTTGTTCTTATCCTCGGGAAACATGCCGCTGACACAGATGCAAATGGACAACCTTACGGAGTTGTTCGTCAAACTGAGCGATAATCCTACCGCGTTTCATGAAGAGGGAAAGTTGGAGAGTTTGGGAACGGTTTTTAAGAAAGGGTAATTTGTAGAAAATGTCGTTATTCTTCATCTATATCAAATTTTCTTTTAAATCCGAAAGAAACATGCTACTGTTTTTTCTCTTTCTCATGGTTTCAGGATTGACGAATATTTTCGTTCCCACCCTGAATTAATGCAGTATAAGAATCAGATTATCCACTTTTTTGAGTTGTTAACTTTATCGATTGACTCTGCGATGTCTTGGGATGAGCTGACGGCGGATGAGATATGGGAAATTGAAGGTGACAGGAACATGAACTGGAAGGAACGAGGATACTCGACTATTTTGGATATCCTTATGGTTACTGTTATTTACAGATCAGAATCAATGCTCTGTTGTCTTTCTCAAGAATTACTTTTGAGACAACTCGGAGGTAATCGTATGAAAATGTAGTATTTTGTCGCACACAATTATTTTATTGGTCATTTCAGAAAAAGTATCCTGACCCATCGCAGGAACTTCCGGTTATAGAGAAGACAAAGTTGAACACTGAAGTTACTGAAATTAATTATACGGATAAGAATGGGACAGTAAAAGTTCATACCAGTACAGGAGATGTTTATGAAGCAGATTATGTGATAATGACTCCTTCGTTGGGAGTGTTGAAAGCTACTCATAGTTCCCTTTTCAATCCGAATCTTTCGGAGGAAAAGAAGAATTTCATCCAAGTATGATATTGGTTTATATATATCTAATCTTATTTGAGATAAAGACATTTATCTAAGGTTAGTTATATTTTTAGCATTGGGGATATGGTTCAGTAGGAAAAATATATCTTCTCTTCGATCATCCTTGGTGGACTAAACAAGGTTTCGAGCCATATGGAATGAACATCTTGTGGACTGACGAAGATAGGAGAGAACGAGAAACAGATGTACTAACTGTTGATTAAGTTTTTGTAGTTTTAAAACTACTTTTGTTAAACTGCATTGTTTATGATGTTTTCATCTAAATGTTGCAGCCGGAAAAAGAATGGCAGCTTAGTATAACAGGAGTCATACGAGTTGAACATAAGCCGAACTTACTGTGTATATGGGTGGTAGGAGAAGGTTCGCGTAAAATGGAAACATTGTCAGAGGATAAACTTTCCGGACAAGTTAATCAACTTTTACAAATCTTTAATAAGCAATTCAACATTACTTTACCAATCAAGATAATGAGGTAACATAACTGAAAAATAGACAATTTACAAAACCTTTTTTAGCATTCAGTTCATTGTCGCAGCTGAATGTTTTATATATTTACAGAACTCAATGGTATTCCAATAAGCATTTTCAAGGAACATATAGTTTCCTTTCTATGGATAGCAGAATACACAATGCTAACAGAAGTCTGTTTGCCGAACCAATCACACGTGACACTCCGGTAGAGAAATGACATAAATATTATATTCCCTGATAGCCAGATTTGTATACTAAATATATTAAATATGATTTCAGAAAATCTTATTCGCTGGAGAAGCGACTGACGAAAAGCAAGCTTCCACTGTCCACGGTGCAATTTCGTCGGGCTGGCGAGAAGCTAATCGAATTTTAAGTTTATCTCAGTCATAGAAACAAGGGTACTTTGAAAGGAGACATTCTCTTTAGTTAACACTCGATCAGACGTTCGGTTTGTTTCAGAGTTTTCAGAAAAAACACTTTTTCGTCACTTGGGGCGAAAATCTAGATTCTCATTTCGAATGGTTGTGGAAACCTGGCTTGTTTACCCTTAGAATGACAAATACTGTAATCGGAATTTTCGCTACACTGCGAAAATTTTTACATGCCGTATCGTTCGCTTTTAAAGATATGGATAAGGCTTATAGTTTCACAAAAGAATATTTCCAATGACATCCAACGGTAATTTGTTTCGTTATATTTCAAAACTGTAATTTTCCAATCGATCAGGCGACTGAAAACAGTACAGTTACTGTGTAACAAGATACGCCTCATTTGAGTGCATTTTTTTCTGAAGATTTTTTGCGCTTTCGTTTGAATATACAATAAAAAATGTAAAAATGTAAACGAATGTTATGCAGTTAATTTCAGTGCATACTACGATATTAATCTCGACAGGCGTTTCTCTTGTAAGCATAACATTGTTTCTACCTCTTTATTGACTTAACAGTTATTAAATCCGTTGTATATATTATTAAACGCTGGTCCCTAAGACCAATCAAATATAAATAATAAACAATATAACGTTGGTTATGTAGTTTCTTCTTACAGCTCACCTTCGATATTTGATTACTGAAATTAAAATAAATCAAATTAAACAAATATTATAAATATTATACTGTAAAAGTATAATCATAAAAGTATAATCATAAAAGTATAATCATAAAAGGTATACTGTAAAAGAAAAAATTCCAATCATAATTAGTATATTTGAGTGCACCTAGCAAGACTACATGAAACTGACCTAGCATTTAAGTGTTGCAATAATTGTACTAATGGGCAGTGTTACCAGAAAGAAGGATAAAAATCTCCTAAATCCATTTAATTAACACACAGTTAGGATTATTTGTCTTTCTATCTACGTGACATCATTGGTAATTAGAATATCTTTATTTCAAGATCTTTATTCCAAAAGAATACCCCACTCTAGCGTAAGTAATAATTAACAGTGTGGAGTTAACGACCAAAAATAACTAATAATTGGTAAGATAATTATTAGAAAAAATGTTGTTTTGCTCGGGTTATTGATATCAGGATCTATAAGTCGAGGTTTTAATGTCAGGATCTTTTATTCCACGGTATACGCTGTATAAGAGCAGCGGATTGCCTGTTACCCAGCTGAGATTCCTGCAGTGAATCCGGCAGAGAAGAATAGGAGATCTACGATGCTTCACTTGAACATCTTGTTTGGGATCACGTTCTGTCTGGCGAAATATGTCGCTGCCGAAGAGTCACCCAAAGTTGTAATCGTTGGGGCTGGAGCAGCTGGTCTAGCTGCTGCTGTGGAACTCGTAGAGAAGGGCTGGAATGATGTCACCATTTTGGAGGCCGAAGACAGGATCGGTGGTCGAATTCACACTGTGAAACTTGGTGAGATAATCTCAGCATATTTTACAAACAATAATAACAGTGTAAAGGAAAAAGACGTACAATTTTTAATAACAAATAAGTAATAAAAATAAGTAATAAAAAAAGGGACGTATCATTTGAAATTTCTAGGTGACCACTGGGTGGACATGGGAGCACAATGGGTGGCCGGAGAATCTGGCAACCCTGTCTGGGAGATGGCTTGGCCTTTGGGAGAGTTGGCCCATTCAGATGACACCTTTAACACGTTCCATTTCTTCCTTTCAAATGGCAATGCAATGGACATTGACATGCACAAGCAGTTAACTGACCATTTCATCAAGTTATACTTGTCTGGAATCAAAAACGAGAATAACGAAACGTTTGATAAAATCGGCCAAAAAGAGTATGTTTCCGAAGGTGTAAATGTTAAATCGAAGATAATTTTTTCAAACCGTCATGACACTTTTTAGATATAATGAAATATTCATAAAGATATATATTGCTAATTAGACTGGACAAATTCTTTGCGGAACATCCGGATTGGGAACATAAAAACGCGCTCTCGCATTGGGTGTCATTAATGATCGCAGGTGCAGAATCTGCAGACAGCTGGCACGACTTTATTCCTGACGATTTAGATTGGGGTGTACCAGGAGACATGAACATGGATTGGAAAGACAAGGGATTTTCCTGGATCCTGGACATTATGATGGTATATAATCTGCGGACATACGATAATTGGCAACAGTTGGGATCGGTATCAATCCGGCATTCGTTAATATCGTTTAATCACGAGGTTTCGTCAGAACCAGTAAAATATTGTTAAATTAGCAGCAAAACACACACCACATCATTGGAAAAACGACACATGAAATGTGCAATAGAAATTTCATAGAATTTCAAAGCTCCGAATTGCTTCTCCCGTAACAATTCATAACGTTTTCAAAAACATAACAAAGAACTAACGTACACGATTGGAGGGTAAAGAGATATCAAATTGCAGAAAAAGTATCCCGATCCAACTAAAGCACTTCCCATAATGGACAAGGTCAAGTTGAACAAGGAGGTAACAAAAGTGGACTACACCGACGAGGCTGGAAAAGTTAAGATCCATACGAAAGACGGGCAAGTCTTTGAGGCAGATGATGTTATCATGACCACATCTTTGGGTGTCTTAAAAGCTACTCATGATACCATGTTTAACCCGCCACTTTCTAACTCTAAAAAACTTGCTATTGAGGTATAAATGAGCTATACAACGTTATATAAGTACTAAACATAAAAGTTACGTATTCACTTTTGTTTCAGAATTTGGGCTTCGGAGATGTTACGAAAATATATTTGTTATTCGATAAGCCATGGTGGAAAGAACATCCAAAAACTAACGGATGGAGCATTTTGTGGTCCAAAAATGACATAGAAGAGAGACAAAACAATGTACATTTTATATTCCTTTAGCTATATTCATTTTAAATTATTAGTAATTAATTATATTTGTATTACATCAGTATAACTGTTTAGAGCTTCAGCGATGAAAATGTGCATGAATAATCTATGTATAATTATTTACAAATAATTTAATGCTTGAACAGCCTGAGAAAGAGTGGCAGCTGCACCTGCTGGGCTTTTTCAAAGTAAAGAATAATATTTTGGAAATGTGGATTACTGGGAAAGGTGCTCGCGATGTTGAGACAATGCCTGAGGACAAACTGATGGGGCAGATTATGGAGTTGATGCAGATCATTAAGGAAGACAAAACAGTCGAGGCTCCAAAGAAAATGTTGAGGTGACTGTGATACATTTAACCAATGTCCTCGCCCTTCAAAAGTCAAGAATTCAATTTATATGTAGCCAGTACATTTGAATATGTATATATATCTTTTTTTTCAAAATTGTTATCGATCCTGAAAAAAAACCAAGAATTTAAAATACTCTTTACTTTAATTTATCAATTAATTACATAAGGCTGAGAAAATAAGATAAACAGTTTCCCATTATGTAAAAAAGGACAAAATAATGAAAAATCCTTATCTACATTTCACATGTGTGTTGCAAAGATTTTATGGAAAACATGTTTCAGATCCATGTGGCATTCAAACGAACATTTCCGGGGTTCTAATAGTTACAGAAGTACAGATTCTTGGAAGCACGGTGTAAAAATGGAACACATGGAGAAACCTGTTCCTAAAGATAAACCTGTAAGTTTTCTCATTTCAAATTTCAATTGCCACAAGTTTAGTGTTTTTACATAGTAGTATTAAAAAACTATTTATTAAAATAAAATGTACATTTGCATTTTAATATAAGTGCAACAAATATAAATATTATTGTTTAACTTTTACAGAGAATTTGGTTTGCCGGCGAAGCAACGGATGAGAAATCTTATGCTTCGGTGAATGGCGCGATAGATTCTGGAAGACGCGAGGCCAGGAAGCTAATGGCAAAATACGGTACAAACGATGCTTGAAATCGATTGTTCTTGTTGTACAACGAAACTCTAGTAAATAAACTCGCAAATGTGAACGATCATAATTGCTATAATTATTAAAATAATATATTCAACTTAAACGTTGTTTAATATAAAACAGGCAGTATACTGTGGTAGATAATCTGTGTAGCGTATTTCTAAAACGAAATTTGTGACGACAGGCGTTCCCTAAAATTAACACCGATATGGTGTTTTAGAAACACCTGAGCCTGCTGAACTCCTGTGTCGTATGCTCCGTGAGCCGTTGAGTAATAAGTTTTACTCGCCGCCTCTCCAGCTAACATGATCAGTGGTACTATCTGCAAATAATTAAACGCTGCAGTATAAATAAGCAATTGTTTCAATTGCATTCGAAATAGTTTAAATAATCTGCAACTTACTCGACCATTACTCGGGCAACTCCAAATAGGTTCCAACAAATCCTCCGGAACGACATTAGCGTCGTCACAGTCCTTCGTAATGTGGCTGTAGCTCCCCAAAATATACTCATTAGAAAACCATTTTGTCCTCACGCACTTCGTGATTTCAGGGAGGTTCTTTATATTAAGAAATCTTTGCAACAAGTTGTAACAATCTTTTGCAATCTGGTCCTCGCTGATGTCCTCAACCAAATACGCTCCTTTTCCTCCTACCCATCCCAAAAGCATCGCCTTATGGCCTGCTATAACATCAAAACCAGTCAAATCTTTAGTCCAAGCAGGCCAATCGCTTTCCAACACATCATCTCTCCAAATTAGCTGAAAACCTTTGACGTCGGATTCCCACCATGTTTCCCTAAAATCCAGGAATACTTTGTTGATGAGCCCAAAACCTAGATTATCTATCACTCTCGTAAGATTCTCTGGCAGAGGTGGTTCGAACAAGCTTTCATGATGCTTTTTCATATAGCCCAAAGACGGCGTAAGAATCACGCAATCGGAAAGAATTTGTTTGCCATTGTACAGTGTTGTGGTACACTTGGACGATTTCACATCATAAGCCACCCTTTCCACAGCAGAATTTGTTTTCACGTTCCGGGCAGTTAGGTCGCAGAGAAGAAGTTTGATCAGTGAACAGTAACCTTCTTTGAAAACATTGTATTCTGGTCCACCGGTGATCTGCACAAATGTATTCAACATAAGAGAAATATTATAAAAATACACGATAGCTGTTTTCGCAACACGCATTTACCTCAAAATTGCCCCACTTCTTTGCAGACAGACAATCGACATTCAAACAGGCGTTATCGACATTCAGAAATCTTACGTGCCAGTCGAAAATACTTGTCAGCACTCGTTCGCTCTCTTGGTCGTAATCTTTCATTGTCAGGTACTTGAGAAAGCGTGCTCTCAACAGTCTTCCGATACTCGGCTCGATGTCCGTGTAAGATAAAATGTCGTTGGCCGCGTACCCCTCGCATTCTGCTAACGTATGCTGAACGACATCTTTCACTTGCTGGACCAAATCTGCATCTATCTTGACGCCATCATCCCGCAGAAAGAGACCTTCGCCTTCGCCGGACTGGGTTTCACATAAGAGATTTTTCTGTCGACACAATCTAGCCAGATTGCTTTGATCACCGTGCAGAAACTGGGCCCCCAGTTCCACGTATGTCGAATTGTGCCGAATCGATTGCACTCGACCGCCCACCTTATTCTGAGCTAAATCCAGTAAGCAGAATTCAGTATGAATCAAGCGAGTTAGGAAATATGAAAAAAAAAGTTAGAAATCAATAGAAATGTTTAGTTTTGTATGAAATTTCTACAGAATGTTGTAATTCATTGTAAATATCAGATAATAAATTCCAACATTATATTCGTACGAGTGTCCTCCCTATCAAAATCCTTTCAAACGACCGAAATGTTAAACAAACATTACCTTCTAGCAAAATGTAATCTTGGAATCCCTCGTTTTCCAGCGTCCTGGCAACAGCCAAGCCCGCGATCCCTGCACCCACAATAACTAACTTTGTCGACTCCTGGATGCTGATTTCGCTCATTTTTCTCGTTGTTTCTTTTAACCGACTGTGGATTCTAACGTTAACCGAAACTTAATGCAATTTCGAAATAAAAAGAAATTAACAAATCATCATCGAGAAAAGGAAGCAATCGAACATAACATTTTCCTTGTCTCTCAGTAATACTATCAGAAATCAAGTTCGATATTGAGAAAAGAAAAAAAAGTAATACATACATGCATAATAACGTCTCGTCAAACCAAAACAACTCTACACTCAGACAAATTTTGCGGACAACCAAAACATTAACCTGGTGAACTTTTTGAGTCGTGAAACCATCCATTGTACGAAGAAAGTATAGAGATTTTCAAGTGCATTCAAATGCATGGTTGCCTAAGTCAAAATCTATCAGAGTGTACAAGTTTGGGTCAACTCACGACACACCTAAGGATCTAAATTTGATTTCGATACTGAAAAAGGAACGTAGTGCGAGACGATGAAAGACGAACCGTCACGGCATGCGATTTCAATAGAATATTATTTTATTGTACTCGAATAAAATAATATTGGTTGCTTAACTTGATTCTTGGTCTATAATATCATTTCGTAGTATTATCAATTGACCGCGTATCAAAGCGAGTTGACGATGGAGCAAAAATGTGCACTGATTGGGCGCTCAATCTCGATATGCTAATAATTGTCTGGCACGGTGGATGGTTCAAGGGAAACCATCAATCCAAAGAGAGGCTGGAGATTGTCAAAGTTGACTACTAGCCCTAATAAAAATTGTGCAAAACCAGTTAGGAACAATACAAACGAACGATCATCTTTATGAATGTCTAGTGCTTGAACCACTTAACTTTAACATGCAGTTGAGCAAGACATGCAGTTCACTGGCTAATCTCGTTTCACTATGAAAATAAGTAGATTTTTGCATTTACAGCGTACTTTACGGAGAAACCCGATTAGAGTTGTTGCATCGCGGGATCGTTAGCCTTCACACTAACTCCACTTTATGCCAAGCTAATTTTAGAGCTAACTCGAATACAACTGTATTGTTCCACTTTTTCGTGCAAACTGTTTCGTCTTATCGCGAAAGACGTTAATTCAAATATTTTACTGTGCATAACTGTGCACTACTGACTGAACCCTAACTGTTCTTCCGTTCTATTAGTGAATACGGAGTGTTCGCTTGTTGTAAAGTAATTGTATCGTATATCAGGATGTGCCGTTGAAGGTGGATTAATTATTGCTTCAAACCGACAAGAACATTGGCAAAAATGTGGCTCCATGTCATGCTCATAAAGTGAATGCAGGCGATGTTAGATAGAAATTATATGGGTTTTTACTTGTAGTAATTGATAATGCGGTTCGCCTCGCGATATCCACTTTCTATTGCACCATGAACCGTTGAATAGTAAGAATCGTGAGTCGCTTCACCGGCAAAAAGTACAACCTGTGAAAAAAAGGTGCAATTAAATATTGAGGATGTTAATAATTGAAAATCATACAATCACCAACTCTGAGAAAAAATGTTTTAGTACTATAAAAATATAGGAAATCGGGCTTTTTAGTGGTAAAATTAAACTTCCAAGATTTTGGTTACTTTTTAGCATGTCCAAACATTCTTTGCACAGTTTTTTTTAGCAAAGTTTTAGATATTTTGACAAACTTTTGTTCCAACAAATTTCTGTGCAAACAATGTTTGGACCAATTTAGTATACTTTTATGGTACTAATATATTTAAACAAATCGCCTACATTAGATCCCAGAGAATTCCTACTTTATTACAATTTCACCTACTGGCTTTCCTCTGCGATTTAATACTGGATCTGCTAGATCATTTGTAGTTACACCATTTTTTTCAGTGTCTAATGTTTTGTAGCTGTAGCTACCACGAAAACACGGGTCTCCGAACCAACGCGATCTGTAGATGGATATCAAATTACGTCACTTAATCTTGTTATGGCCTTGGTAGATTAAATATTCGGTAATCTCGTCATCGTCATAATACCTAATCATATTAATAGGCTGAAGAACAGTGTACTCTTTGCCAAAAAATCTTTGCAGTAAAATATATAATTTTTTTAAGACATCACTGTCGCTTAAGGAGTCTGGATATTTCACAAAAGGTCCGGATAGCCATCCACACAAGACTCGAGGTTGATAAGGTAGAGAGTGGAGATAATAGACATCACATAACCATCTATATCTCTACAATTAAAATACAATTATAATCTGAACAATTGTACGAATAAGATTTTCACAATAATCAAATATTAAATGGTGCAATCATTTCTGTATGACATTCTAACTGTTTCAATGTACATAATATCCATTACAATACCGTTTAGTCAGTGTAAGAGAAATTTTACTCAGTGTAAAATAATTTTAAGAAATTTTAGATTCGTATTTACTTCTCCATATATAGTAATAAATTCTTCTTTGTCTTCCTTCGTCCAAAGAAAACAGATTCGATCAAGATCTAAAGGCCACCACCGATCCGAGAATTCCAGGAAAAATTTATTCACTGTTCCAATGCCTATATTCTGCAAACATAAATACATTACATTTAAAATGACAGAGAAAAAAGCAAAATTCATTTCCAGGTAATTTTACCTCAATAGCTCGTCTTTTTCTTTCAGGGAGAAGCGGTTTAAATAGAGACATATGCTCTTCCTTAAGCACACCGAGCGAAGGTGTAAAAACGACATGATTAGCATTATACTTTGTACCATCTTTCGTCGTAATCAAAACATCATCTCCAAATGCATAATCGATACTCTTCACTTGCTTTTCTAATTCAACATGATTCATACTTAAACATTTACGACCCGTATCTTTATATTCCGATTCACTTTTCTACAAGTTATAAAATACATTATATAAACGATAGATCAATAGAAATGCTTTCAGCTTAGTCCCAACAGAACTAACCAAACGTTTAACTCAGAAATGTTTTAGCAATGTTCATCAAATGCTTAAGGGGAGGTTCCTTTGAAAACTGATAAAAAGATTACATTGCCATTTTTCTCGATTTTTGATTAACTTGGTGTTCTATTGGGGGAACAGTCATTTTAACAATGAAAACATTGTTTTACATCAAACTTTAAATTACCATAAATAGACTAAAAAGTGTCTTGTAACCAGGAGGTTTCCAGTGGATTAGTAAATCACCGGAGCAGTTTTTGTAATCCAACAACTTTTGTGCAGACACTTGAGACAGCCTTTCACAGCCTTGAATGGTGCAATTAATTTTGAACAGCCATTCCAGATATAGTTTTGTACGATCATTTTTTGGAATACCATACCTTTGGCACAACCGGTAGAATCTGAAGTATATTTTTTTTACAATAATATTGTATAAATAATTCATTTATTGCGATAAATCTTAAGTGTCGTTTTGATGTGATTTAACGATTAAGACAAAACAGCTGAGGGGGTTTTCTCTCCAGTTATTACTGTATTAATGAAAGCTTACTCTTTTGTATAAACTTCATCATATGACTTCATTTTCGTCTTCAATATTTCAGTGTTGTTATCTATTTCTTCATTGATGATCCACAGTTTATTGCCTATGTCTTCAGGAATTCTTTCCCCATTGGACATGAAAAATGTAAATGACAATGACGAAGTGTGATCCAGTAGACCATGTTTTGAGGCCATTTTAAATACTATGTTATCTTCTTCGCCATGAACCCATTGTGCGCCTAATTCAACAACATTGTCAGCTAAAACAACAAATATTTTTTCATTAATTTTTGTACACACATTAAAAACACACTAATTCCATAACTATAGACATTTGTAATTTTAAAACCAAACATTTTAACAATTAAATATAAAAAGACTCCAATTCAGTGAATTTAGCACTGATGATAAATCCCTTTGAGTCCCGCGTTAAAAGTTTATGGAAATTCCGTTGTAGCGGATATTTTCAACGGAATTGCCATGAAAAGTGAAACCGAAATTTCTAGGGAAGGAACGAGAATTTCCGTCGAACAGCCACAACGATGAGGAAATGTAGAACGAAATTGAATCCGCAAAACCAAAATGTCAGTCGTAACCCAAGGAATGTCCGTCGAAAACCTGACCGTTAATTTTAAAACCAAAATTCCCGTTGTGTGCTATGAAATTTCGTTCTACGTTTCCTCATCATTGCCTCCGTTCAATGGAAATTCCCGTTCATTCCCTAGAAATTTCGATTTCATATTTCATGGCAATTCCGTCGCAAATATCCGCTACAATGGAATTGCCATGAACTTTTAACGCGGGGTATAATAAAAATACTGTATAATATCGTGCGAATGATACTCTTATATATCTCACCAAATTCAACAGTATTGATCCTCCCACCAATCCTATTTTTCGCTTCCAGAATAATAGTGTTTCTAAATCCACTTTCAATTAGTCGTGATGCCGCAGCAATCCCGGCAGCTCCTGCTCCAATGATTACAATTTTCGTCTCGGTGAACATTATCGACAACGTTCATTCGTAATGTTTCCTTGTTATTCACTAAAAACTAAAGCAAACGTTTACTCTCAATAAATGGTCAACAAACATCAGCATCAAGATCAGTTACATTTTTTTAGAAAATCGCCCTACTGAAAAAATGTTTTATATTTAATATTAAAGTTAATATTTTTAAGTTAATTTTAAATCTAACATACAAAATTAAGTCCCTATTTTTAATGTTAAATCTAATATGAAAAATAATATTAATTTTCCCATTTATATGTTTGAAGATTTGAAGACTTCTTCATTGCCAACCTGAACAGTAGACTTTTTCTTCTGAACTATTTTTAATATGAAAGAATAATATTAAACCTAATTTTTTTCAGTAGGACAGAACACAAAACGACGAAATGCAGGTCAATACGCAAAGCCGTAAAATCGATTCATCTTTCATTCATTAGCTTTAAAGTAATTATCACACATTATTGATTAACGGAATAAACGCACTATCTTCGTTTTCGGAGTCTTATTGTTATTAACAATTATTTATTATTTATAACAGAAAAACTAAAACCTAATAATTCACAACTAGGTTATAAAATGCATTTTCGTTTGAATTTACCTTCGCAAATTAATGGCGTAAATGGATCCTCAGAAAAATAAATGTTTACACTTTTTAAACTTAAACCGGATTCATGCTTGTAACTTTAACATTGCACTATGCGGATTATTCCACACGCGGAAGCATTATAAGCGCCATTGAGAGCGCTAACCCCAGTTATGTTTACTCTCTTTCCTTCTTCATCATTCGCTGCAATACTCTCTTTTCTCTCCTCGCCTCAATTGCTCTTTCCGTAAATATAAGTTCTCTTATCTTTTGTGAAAACTACTTTTACTAATTTTTTCTTTTTTCTTTTATATTAATGTTTAATCTAAATCATTCTCTCTCACAACACACAAAACCTTCTTTAAGTTATTTTGTTGGAAAATGTGAAATAATAATTTTTCGTAAGCATAGTCCCTAATCCGGCACTGCAGACTGTCGATTTGACCTTAAAGTGATGATCCAAGTCTAATGCCACGGAGTTAGGATTTTAGTTATTAAAAAAATTATGAATAATCGCTTAATCACTAATCGACTATAGCGAGATTCTGTAATTGTGGGAGAGTATATAAAATGTTTAATAACGCATGTTCGAAATAATGATTTCTCGAAATTAAGCCTCATTGAAAATAAAAAAAATCACGAAAATTGGGGGGTAACTTAACTTTGAGAGTAATTTTTTTTCATTGTATATTTTTCGTCTTATTTATCATACAAATACTCTAATAGCATTGGGCATACGAAACAAGAAGTGAGGAATTAATGTAGGAATTACTGTGATTGATTACTTTTATTTAATTACAACATGTAATTTACAGTATTTGTACAATCATTGTTCATATCAGAATTCACTGAACATATAAAGCAGTTCAATACTTGCTTGAAATCGAAACCTTATTTTTTGTAGTTTCGATGTATACTCGATGTACTCTCATCAGCCAATTTCGTTTCATAATTTCGTAAAGAAATTAATGTTAAATGATTGGCTGTTCCCTGTCTTTGCTCACACTTATACGTTTTTGATCGGTATGAGGAAATAGTACATTACACCGCTAAGGAGGGACTTTCGTATTTCGAGTGAACTTCCGGAACGAGGCGAAGCCGAGTTCTGGAAGGAACGAGTGAGAATTTCTCTTACGATATTTTCCCTTACGACGGAGCGGGAAGCCTACAGTTCCGGGAATGTGGGTATTCCCGCCCGGAGTGAGGGAAACAAACTTACACAGTTTTTTTAAAAGGGCCTAGGGCGCAAATTTTATTTTGCACCCGCGGACCACTTTTCCGCTCAGTCACTTTGTGTCAAAGGACGGAAAAGAACCTTTTTGCACCCGAATACAAGCAAAAAGTTCATTTTTTGTGCATGTAACAAAAAAAGCGTTCGCTGCACGAAAAAATCTACTTTGCGCCCTTGATACGAAATATAATATTCTTCGCACTTTTTTTCAAAGTTTATTCTTCGATTTTTTATTTGTTTTATTGTTGTTGACGCCGATGCTAACAAAATTCTAATTTTTATTAAAATTTTGAAAATGTTAAATTTTTTGCCGGTCCTGATTTATTGCGTGAAAACAGCTTCGATGAGAAATTTTATATTGTATTCTTCAAGAGTACATAATACACGTTTTTGAATATTAACAAGTTATCCAAACTCACGGTGAACACTTTATTTTGGGTGTAGAAAAACGACAATAACAATTAAATATATTTATAGTACGTATCAAAACCATCAATGACAAATTTACATTTTTAGCCGTTGTTACGACTGAACAGTTCCAAAGAGTTTAGTTAAACACGAAGACATATACTTCCAATAGTTGTGGCGCATTGTATCATAATCTTGCAGTAAGCCACATACCTGTAATTTAATGTTTGTCGATTATTAAATGCTGACCATTAAGGTCATGCCGAAAGTGTTATAGACGACATTCAAGATTTCTTAAAAAATGACAAAATGAACAATTATTCTCGAATTTAATAATCTCAGCACCATTTATTTACTTTTTTTAGTTGTTCCTATTAGAAAAAATCTTTTATATTTTGTTGAAACCAGAAAATGGCAAAAATCGTAGTTTGCAAAATACTCCGAAATTCTTTGTCGAAAATTACCTTATTAAACCGTTTCTCTTGTAAGTTCAGAGTAGCGCTAGGTTCGATTAGTTTGAAATAATTTGTTACATTTTTTTTAATGCTTTTGTTAGAAAATACACTAACTTCGTTGCCGCAGACTTTCGACATCACCTTCGTACATAACATAGATACATTTATTATCGATTTGTAAAAATAAGAGCGAGTTACCTCAAATGCTTTTTCTGGGTTGTAAAAATCATCCATTGGCTGACATTTTTCAAAACGATCAACAATTATATCAATGATACAAACTAGTAAATGATTGCTTCTGTTGTGAGATTTGAACAAATCTTCACATTGAGTTAAAACTTTTTGATTACAGCCAAGCCCACCTTTCTTATCATGTAACAGTATACTGTAAAAGTAATACGTATCAGTTATTTATACTGTCGATAGTATTCATCATCAATTGTAATATCATATTCACTGTTTGTATTACCCTTTCAAGTAACTCCAAGCACTTTCATTTTTTTTCACTTGCATGATCTTTTCAAGTGTAAATGTGACCTCCCTGTCAATAACTTCTGGCTCGAATTTTGTTGTATTTTCAATAACAAAATAGCGTTGATTCCAGGCAGAATTATTACGGACGTCTTTTTCAAGTAGCGTATTAATGTATTCCAATTCATTATCAAAAACACTGTTACAAAAATGTTGTTATAGAGAAATACAAATTTTATTTATAAATACACACGTTCAGGTATTTTCACCACACGTGAAAATGTGAAACTCAATTTTCTACCCTAAGAACCGGGAGGGAAATTGAGTTTCCCTAACTTTCCTCTTAACTACAACCATTGAATTGCAGTTTTTTTAAATTTTAGTTAATATAATGACATTTTTAAATATTCCATCAATGATAACTTTGTCATCACAGTCAGATGCAAACCTTATATAGAAGTTAAGAAACCACCCTATACAAAAACTTTTTTCACGGCAATGCAAGTTCACACTTGCATCACTGTGAACATCCGATCACCGTCTTATCTCGCGAGTCTACCGTGGGTCAGATTTTACTAGACATAATGTCAGCAAGAATTCGCGAGTCCACCGTGGGACTAATTGTACCACCTCTGTGACTAATTCCCCCAAATGTCCGAAACCACCTCCCTTTAGCTGCCGCGTCGGCAGTAATTCTCGTGATAACGTACTAGTAGTTTTAAAATAAAATAGAATCTACAAGATTCCACCATGTTTTATTAAAGCACCCTAATCGCCCAACAATATCAGATATCCCCAAAAATGGTACAGAAGAGGACCACAAAGCTGGTTGCATTATTTTCATCATAGGTGACATAATTGTCAGTAAAACAAGATCTACTAACATTTTGTTTAATAAAAACACAATTTTTGTTTGTAAATTCACGTAATTAATTTTGTCAAAAGTTTTCCCAAGTGCAATATATAATAGAAAAGTATACCTACTTATAAGTCCGCATGTACCACTGACGATATTGCCAGGAATGGTAATTTTTTGCATCATATTGCAATATCATATCCGTAAGGGGCAACTCTTTTGCACTTCCCCCTAATCTCTCAACTATAAGTTTACGATGATGCCAAACTTGATAGTTTTTGGTATTCTTCACTAGTATCTCTTCCGTGTATTGCAATTCGTCATTGAGATCTTTTTTCAATTCTTGGAGAATGTCTCTACGATACTCCCATACAGTGTAATTTGCTGGATTTAGGAATATACAGCTTTTAGTCAGTTCTAGGGCTCTTTCCGACTTTTCTC
Organism: Ceratoteleas bidentatus; assembly: GCA_022817645.1. Lineage (NCBI taxonomy): Eukaryota > Metazoa > Arthropoda > Insecta > Hymenoptera > Scelionidae > Ceratoteleas > Ceratoteleas bidentatus. The sequence continues at coordinate 30,753 of JABFPB010000623.1, forward strand.
CACTCTTGAAAATAGCTCGAAAATAATCGAATGCATCTACGACTGAAAATGATTAAGGTCGAGTTAAACATTTACCATTAGAGTTAGAGTGTTTTCAGTTATTGTTCGTGTTATATAACAAAACAACCCATGTAGGAAAACATTCTATAAATGGTTATAAAATATTTTAATGTAGTGTTCTATTAGGGAAAGTGAATCTTTTTCTACTGTATACAAAAAAGCTGTATGAGCAACTATAAAACATAGACCACTGTGTAAAAAATAGATAAGATAACAAAATTTTAATAAGTTGATTTTGTCCTTAAATATGTAATATAGAGGTGCCAGTTGTTACAGATAAGTGTAATCTGAGACTGATGTAGGTTAGGTAACATGCCAAAGTATTCGTTTTGAATGAATGACAGTTTGCAACAGAGACATATGAAACATAACAATGACTTGGATGCGTACATGTGGCAGTGTAAGAAATCGCGACAATCGGGTATGGGCCATCGTCCTGGGGAACCGGTGTCACGTCCCGCCAGTCGTCCCTTTGCGAGTACAAAGTCCATTTGGGCTCCGGGCTGTTATCTTCGTCCTCCGAGCTGTCTGTCGTGATAGCCTCATTATCCTTTGTCAAATTTGACATACTCGTCCTCGGAAAGTACCGACAACAATTACGCCCACAAGTCAAATAAATGCCACACTATCAGATCGATTAGTACGATGACAATAACACAGTGAACCATTTATTTGTAGGTAGCGCCACTTGTTATGTTTCGTCCAATCGTTCGGACGTGAATTGATACTGGGTTGTCTACGGCAGCTTATGAATTGTTGACTGTTCTGACACTTCATTTCGCAAGTTTCCTACCACGTAGTTAATGTATTTGTTAATAAATTTATTAACAAATTTATAATAATATATTAATATAATGTAATTATTAATATAATATAATTTTTGTTTAAATCGTTGAAATACTGACAGTTTTGATTTGACATTTTGCAAAGTTATTTAATTTAATACTAACTTTAATTTTTATTTAATAATGAAAATAATAATTTTGTTAATTAAACTTAATTAATTTAATAAATTCATTTTTCGAACTTTTGGCTCAATAAAAAAAGATTTTTGTACAAGGATTGGATTTGCGCTATGAATTATGTCAATTTTTGTTCAGACGTAATTCCTAACTTTTAGCAACAAGTTTTCTCATGCAAATATGACCATTTCTGTTGCATTTTTCATATGACTTCAGCCATAACAATTTTCAGCCTTAACGTCTACGTTTTTTAAACCAGAGACATTATCATTTCAATAATATGTATTTTACATATTTCTTTGTATGTACCGGGAGATTTAAAGTTGACACTGAATATAAGAAATGTACAAATAAAAATGAGGTACAAATAAAGACCTGAATATTTTATCATAGAGATATTTTTTTATTGAAAAACTGTATTATATTTTATAATTTTACTCACATACATGTTCTTATATACAATAATCGGATTAATATTCATGGCTATTTTTCGTTTTCAATAAAAACTACAACCATATAGAAACATGTTCGATTTATAAGTTTTGGGGGTTTACACTGTTACATTAATCTCACTGAGAAGAAAGAATAATGGCATTGAGCCATCTATATTACACAGCTTTTTTAAGATATTCATCAAACATAAACAATGCCAAAGAAGCATCTCTGCTTCCCAACAAGTTCTTCAAGTCAGACGTATGGCCTGCCAATGTGCGGATGGTATCAGCATGTGATTCCATAAACTCTTCCTCAAAGAAATGTGCAACCGATGGATCCTGTTTTGGGTGGTGTTGGGCAGTCATGTGGATACGGTGAGCCTCTTCAGCAAGTTGTTTCTCTACGTCGAGAGCTCGAGCCAAACTATTAACTTCATTCAATTCCAAAATACGTGCATCCTTGACCTATATAACATTTTAATATAAAATGAAACATGCATATGGCAAAACTCCTATGAATTCTTATATATGAAATTGACATGATTTCTCATGAGTTTTTTTTCATAGGGATGATATTAATCGATTAAAAGTATGGCATTCAAAAATAATCTGTAAAATTATTTGTTGGATTACGTTTCTCTTGAAGTGGGCTGACTGATTTAGATCCATTCTGCCTCCACGTTTGGTGATGTACTTGATGATTTCAATTCCCTTTTTCCAAGCCTCGTCGGACAGTTTGCGATATAAAGCTTTGAACCCGTCACGGTTTGCTTCGTAGTTACCAAAATGCGCCGACATTAATAGGAAATCAAAATTGGATTCAAGATAGGCATTTGCATAAGACTGCAAGTCAGCTTGCAATCCTTCAATAGCACCATATTTGGCGTTACATTTTGCGAGTAATGGTGAATCTGAAACAGGAGCAAATATTTTATTTAAATATGCAACTTGTAGAAAAAGTAACTAATACATTTTAATTGAATATGAAATTTTACATTTACTTTGGAATAAAATTCATATAAAAATCTTTATGCTGCCATTTACATAACAAACACGAATAATATATTTATTTATTTATTCAGTAACCAAACAGCCCTGATGAAAAATACTTATAAAAACTATTAGAAACATATAGGCGTATAATTTGTAATAGAAATTGATAGAATTTATATGTATCTCCTTGTGGAAAATGGTTCGCCATGTAAAAGTACATTTAATTTAGCCAATAAAAACATTAATTTAGCACTTTACAAAAAACGCATATATACTTATAAATACTGATAGGATTGTTCCTATAAGTATTTTACAACAGGGAGGTTAATACAAAAAAGCAAACATATGAGTTAATCGAACATAAGTAATTGTTCATCACTAGTTTTTTAAAACTGCTCAAGGAAATACAATTTAGGAAAGGACAGGTATTATCATTTCCTATTCTAGACTGTCCAGCAATCAGGGGGGAAACAATAACAAGTTCTATAAGTAGGCTTAGTAAACTGTTGACAATTGCCTAGATTACATCTATTTACATTATAGGTAAAAAATAATGTCCTTTCTTTATTTATATGAAATAAAAAAAGGCATGATTAATACAAAGCGCATAATAATTCCGCCTTTGTGATAAACGTGTTCTTAATATCAGGGACTCCATGATTCATTTCTACTGACGCAGCATTTAGTAATATTATCTGTTAACTGCTAGATGTCGTTAGTTGGCAAATGGTTTTATCATGACTGTAGTACATAAATCTATGCCAATCTATAATCTAAAGTGTTATCACATTATATGATACAGTTAAATTAAAACAATTAAAACTACATTTTGCTACATACACATTACTTTGGTATTAAGAAATACCAAAGTAATATTTGTGAGCTATAATTTCACTGTTAAATACCAATTAAACGAGTACAATAATATTTCTTTAGAAAGTCATCTCAGCCTTTTTTCTTACTAATAGCTGCAAGTTTTTTGATGAAAATTTTCCTTGCAATACCTTGAGTCAATAAACGCCTACGATGAGTATCTGTGTGCTTATCTACGACTTGTATCCATTTCATAAACATGACCGCACAATAACTGTTTCGAAAAACGACATAATTTTTGCAATTCAACATTTTTATTTACCAGAACTGATAGGTCTGGAACTGCAGGCTGCTTCCACATCATTGTAACAAACATCCGTAGCTACCACTAAGACCCGGTCGGATTTTGATGTCAACACAAAAAAAAGAAAACTCAAAAATGCATTCCTTGATAGAAACATCTTGCCTGAAAGCAAATATATTGTAAATGACTTTGAGCACACAGCAGAATTGATTGATCCGTCATTAAAATATACACTGAATCTCTTTCTATTCAGTGGAGTTCCTAAGAATTCCTAAGAAATCGGTCACAATTCCTAAGATTTCATAAGAAATTTTTAGGGATTCTTAGGAAAT